>JACEVL010003730.1:0-152500 GCA_020284085.1 Aporrectodea caliginosa
AAGGAAAGGAGGCCATCTAAATACAATCTTTCATCAAAGACAATTATAGCGCAGATTTCTAATCATCTCCAACCAGATAATCATGGTTTTAAAGTAATAAATGATTTATGTTCCAGAGCCAGAGAAAATAGCATAGAAACTTATCAAAGCATAATCAACCTTCCGACCAAACATCATGACTTGATATAGCGCCTGTAGTTAAGCTGATCTCTCTGACGTAGCTGTTTTTTGGCGCTTAGAATATTGAAAATTTACATTACAAAACTGGGAAATTTCGAAGATATACAATACATTGCGATATTATATACTTAGTGCAATTATACTTGGGCTATGTATCTTACTAAAATTATTAAATACAGTTGATCTATATTTCGAACTAAATGTAGGTCTAGCTTATAATATGAATTATGTTGACGATGATTGAATACTTAGTGCACTCAGCATACCTATTTATAAATATGAAAAGATATCCGTGTTCATGTGGGAGACAAAATGGGTGCACGCAGTGCGATTTTAGCTTAGACGGAGTTAGGCCTACTTAAATGCGATATTTGATTATGGCAGCATTTGCACGGTGAAAATGTCGCTGATAAGACAAAATGGTTTCACATATTGAGAGCTGTTTCAGCGAATCGTGCTTTTACTGACCAAACCGTTTATGAGGTCAGAGTTCGCCATAAATTGGCCAGTCTTCAGGAGTGTGAGTCATCTTGCACCTAGCAAAGGGCAAATCAACTTTATAATTTCATACAATTTTCTTCAGCTAACTACAATACAATTAGCCTATACATCGAAAATAATTTATTGATACAGGAAGAGGTAAGAAATTATGATAAGACATGCGAAATTAATCGGGGATTGGTTGAGCTAGATGCAATGAAGTCATTGCTATGTATTCTTATGAATTATGAGTTCTTGCACGGTTGAGTGACCACAGGGCGGTCACGCTATTTCTGCATCAATGGCAAACGCAGAGCGGGGGTTTTGGTGCCCTGCCGCATCGCAATTGGGTTACGAGCAAGTGTAGCAAACCTTAGTCAGTCGTGTGTTGATTCATGACTTATTCAAAGAAAACGCACAGGTTTACTTAGGCCTAATCCTAATGGATTTCATGTTAGGCTATTCAGAACTATTGCACCAAGCAAACAAAAATTACTGCTAACAATGACAAACCTTTCTTAGATCATTACTATTGACATTCGTTGGGCATCACGATCCCTCTCGGAATAGAAATTCTTCCGATGGAAAATTCAGAAACCTTTTAGGAACAGGCATGTGTAAGACATTATTTGCTCAAAGAACTTCAAATAGATTACGTGCATGAAATGTCTCTACCACTCCCGTGTGCAACCTGTCGATTTTGAGGTGAGAATTGTTGGGCACAGGTTAATTTCCATGCCACTTTTGCAGACTATCCTTGCCCTTTCGCCCTGAAAATGTGTTCCGGTCAGAAGCTAAAGAAATAAAATACGACGAAGATATAATTCACTTATCAAATATCATCAACTCAATTTCATTACAGATCTTACATTAAGGATCTAAGGAACTAAGGATCCTGAGTGGCCGAGTGGGTTGGTAGCCTACTCGCCACGCCGGCGCCCCGGGTTCGATACCCGGTCGGTCGGTTTATCAGAGATTAATTTCTCGGATCTTTACTGCGGGTGGCTCGGTCGCAATATAAACGTGAGTACAATACAATACAAAACAACACATTACAATACAACTGGAGCGCGATGGTTTGGGGGTATGTTCGGTGCCTTGCAGCTGGAGGGTTGCGGTTTCGGATCCACCTCAAAGTCGCCGCGTAGGGACCCTGGGCAAGTCCTTCACTCGCAATTGCTCATGCGCTTCGGCGTGAAACTCCGATTCAGCGTCCGCGCAGTAGTCGGGAGCGCCTCTGAATGGGAAATCTGGTAGGGGCGCTATAACAAGTGTTCAAATACAATACAATACAATACAATACAATACAATACAATACAATGATAATTCTCGATCTCTACGTCATCGGTATTATAATGATTATTATTATACATGTAATTTCATGATAATAAGGCCAAATAATAATCTACATGTTGGATAAGGACTATGAGACATTATTATATGCAAAGTTATATAGTGTAAAGTTTATAATTATATTCAACTTTAACTGCACAGAGTGTGAAGGACTTTATCGGACGGACGTGAGTCTACAAACTTCGGAAATTTAAGTGGTTTAGATTTACCGTTAATGATACATGCATTGCATAGTCTCACAAGCAGGCCTTGATTCATTTTCCCAAGTTTTGTTAAAGACGTTCTAATAATATGGATTGTGCTACTGTCCGAAACATGGTTGATTACGGGTATGGCCAATTTGTCAAGTTACAAAGATTCAGGCAAGCTTATAGTATCGGGAACTGAAGGATATGGTGCGTAAGTTTACTGGCGTCGTGATTGTCGGTTAGGGTGAGGTCAGGTGTTGTGAGTGTCGGTTAGGGTCAGGGTTTGGGTTAATGTCGTCATCAGAAATCATGGTACCATCCGGCGTCCACGCAGCATGGCCAAAGATACTGCATTATTCTTCAGCCCCCTATACTATAAGTTTGCAAAGATTCGTGTGTGAGACCATAATTTATATAAGCTTATGTTTACATATATGTAAATAGGAATGTATACATGTGTGAAAATATATTATAATATATATTATGTATATAATTCATTTAGTTGCACAATGCACATGTCGAGAAGTCACCATTTTAACTGCTCATGCTACTCTATAATAAACCTATCATAATGTAACGACCACCGTCAGGATGAAACTTGCTCACGGGTCAGTATTGACCCCAGCGCACTTCGGCGTCTGGAGCCACCTGAGTCACTGCCTTGTCTCAGTGCATATTTTAACAGATTTGGACTACTGGGACAAAGTCTGCCACGACTATGGGGTATGGTGTGCGTCGTAAGCTCCCCAGTGGGGTAGCCGACAACGCATTTGAAAGCATTTGCTGCCAAATGGAGCCCGTTTTAGCTAGTTTATTTTATCAAATTTGCTTTTTATTATTATAGGCCTACATATCCATATTTAAGTCATGCACAGAAAATTGAAAATCTGGCATAACTAGTTCAGGTACTTGTCGGTTAATTCACCCCATTTCATTTTCTCGTCAACCTTGTCGGTTAATTCACCCCATTTAATTCTTGTGTCTACCTTGCCTGTTCATGCACCGTCCTAGTGCTGACGTCATATCCGTACAAGTCCATCCATTTTGTAACTGTTTCATGAGACGCATTATGTCGTAGCCTTTATCTGTCTTCTAATGACGACACCAACCCTAACCCTGACCCTAACCGACCCTCACGACGTAAAGTTCTAACTGTCATTGGTTGACCTGGAATATACACGGGCTAAAATATGCCGTGTATAAGGCGAATTGTTGGCTTTATATATTTGAGTCCCCGATTCTATAAGCTTGCCTGCTATGCTACTGATGGAAAAAAGCAGTGACTGACTTTAAGAATGAATCGCAAGATCTGAATATTTTCTTAATTGCGTTAATTCAACAGTACCCAGCCATATATTGCTGTGTTTTCGACACCAGTTGAATGGGGTGAATTAATTTCACGTGGGGAAGTCATTACCATTGGAAAAATGAAATGGGGTGAATTAACCGACAAGTACCCTAGTTCAACCGTACCACCAAAAATAATTAAAATAAATAAGTCATTCACTCACACATTCACTCTTTAATTGCATTACTGTATTACACGGATTTCCATCAGTACAGTCATATGTCTTTAAATCCTTTATTTCTTCATAAATATAAAATAAGGCCATATGCCTATAATTATAATATCATAGTAAAAGATAAACAACATAATTATGAGTAGGTTATTGATTTGATTTTGGTGCGGAATGACCAATTACTGGCATTACGGGATTTACGCATTAAGCACCGGCCCTAATCCCCCTCCCCATTGGTACCATAATGGTAATGGTTTGAGTCTGCGCTTGACCGTAGTCTATTCATCATCATGATCAGTCGTGTTTCGACTTTGACTAAGGAGTTTAATTAGAACTTAGAAATGACAAATTAACTAAAATATTTAATTTATACTGAACAGTTATAATGTTATCAGGTAACCAATGGAATAAAGAAATAACATGAAATGCACATTTTATGCAATCAAAATACACCTTGTTTAATGTCGTCTAAGACGGTAAAACCGGAATTTTAAACGCAGCGGTTCTTCGTAGACTGTTACAGTGCCTAGTATACTCTCCGCTATAATAATCTTTCCTCCGTCCAGCCTACAGATAGAGACATACTTAAATTAAACCTGGAGTGTGCACATGTCCCAGAGATATTAGCATACTTGTGTATAACGTGCTAACTATAAACTATTTCTGTATATATAACGTGCATCGACTCGATTTTCAGATAATGTTTCTTTTGTTGAATATTTCAATTAGATGGTTAATGATTTAATATTGTAAATTAACATTGAAAGTAGAGTATTACATGGGACAAATCACTCAAACTACTGGGATAAATCTTGAAACTGCTGGGTCAGATTGAGAAACTACTGGTACAAATTGCCCAGTAGTTATACAGTTAAAATATGCACTGCCTTGTCTGCCTTCAATGTAAAATGGCTGTCCTGATCTCTACCCAGGATGACCGTTCCTGTCAGGGGAGGTTGAGTATGGGCCGCTTCTCTCAGAGAGGTAACACTATACAGGTTTGTCTCGGGGTCCGACTCTGCCTGTTCTGCGGTTGCAACTTCCTGAGGATGGCCTTTAATCAAAACAGGCCTCGTTCTCTTACCAGTAAGAGTCTTTCTCTTTTTGTTTAGCCTCTTAGGTAAGTAGGTATATTCTTTAATCATCCAACTGCATAACCGCAACTTTGGTTTACATGAAATTAATAATTATAAAGCATTCTTGTTAAAAACGTTTTTCGCATTAAGTTGTCAGCCTGCGGGACAATTCGGTCATGCGGTCTGGGACGAATGGAATATGGGAGTGTCTTTACAGGAGGGAGGAGTGGGTTCAGAACATGGCCCGGGTCCGCCAAGGCAGCAGGAAAGAGGTTCCCATCTTCCGTTCTAAACAGCTGTTCTAATGTTAGGATATCCTCTGGTAGGTAGCGTAGTCGGACCAGATGGTCCATCACGGACTGTAGTCTTTTGCGCTCCTGCTGTCCCACAAAACGCCGCCATGCCGGTAACGCGTATAACAAGCGGGCCATAATGGTCATTTGCACGACATGATGTAGCATTGATCCTGCAAAAGGCCATGTGTCGTCATGACGCGCACGGCATGCACCGACTGTCTAGCTTGGACACAATGTCATATGCGTTTTACATGCATTTGAAAGCCGATATGTTCAGACATGACCACTCCGAGGATCATCATGCTCTGGACCCTTGCCTTGGAAGTCCTGGCACTTCCCCAGGGATTGCCTCCTGTCCCTCCCGCTCGCGTTGGTGGCGAATTAACATCTCCTGAGTTTTCTTTTTATTCAGGCTCAGGCTACATCTCGTACCCCAATCCGTTACATGGTCCAGTTCGGCCCTAATATAAGCGTCTCGCTTCTTGAGGATGGTATTAACAAATAAGTATCATCAGCCTACTTTTGATTTGTGAGGGTAGGCAGTTTTTAGTTTAGATATTGCCGTGATGAAATTCAGGAGCCCTAGGCCCGAGCCATGGACAATGCTGGTGTTTATGTAAGCGATTGTTGAGACTGATCCATTATATTTAGTTACGTGGTTTCGATCACACAGGAAAAGCCACTACCCAGTTGTAGACGCACTCTGGTGTGGACAACTCGGCCAAAAAATTGCTCTGCAATATAGGCGTGTCTGATTGTATCAAGAGCTTTGGTAATGTCGAGGGCAATCATGTGGCTGTACTGATTATCGTTGAGGAGCTCCATGAGGTTGTGTGTTAGGACTATACATGTAAGAGCTGCTGTGGTGGATCCTGTTGGACGGAAGGCATATTGATCCGAGAATTGTTGATTTGTGTGTGGTTCTGTTAGAAAAAGATGAAAAAGCTGTGCGCTATGATTTTCTCTAGGAGACGGCAGAGGACAGATATATTGGGCGGAAGTCGGAAACCTCCGCAGGGTGGGATACCTTTGGCACCGGCGTTATAGTGTTTGATTCCCACTGCGGCGTAACATCGGAGAAGAAGATAGAGATATTAAAAAGCTACAGTCTTCCTCTACCTCTCCTTCTGATCTAAACTGTTACGTGCCATTCTACATCTCGTAACTCTCAAACTATCGCCGTTAGTATGGGACACCAAACGTTCTCCGGGAACAAGGAATACTTATAACAAGTCTCTGCGTTATTTCGTCCTAGACAATACTGGTGGGAAAACTTTACGTCATGTCAGCCTATGCACTTGTCCGTGGGGCAACACGTCTTCCAACCGTCACGTGTCTCTCGGTCCGTTTCCGTATGTGGCATATCGGCCTAACACGTATATTGCCATGCACCCCGATTTACGGAGTAAGTTCCCTTTCCCGTTTCTGTGCTGGCAGTTACCTACCAAAACAGTGATAAATTGTGCTTAGTAAGATATACCGGTAAGGTACAAACGGACTCAGATTGTGAAGGTCTTTATCGCCATATGCACATCTTATAAAGTACCAACAATGCATTACAGGAGGGGTCCGGTGGCGCGTTGGATAACATCTGGCGAAGAGTGCGAGAGGTACCGAGTTCGAGCCCCGTTAGGGCGGATTTGCTTTGTAGGCTGCTATTAGCGCCGTTGTATTACAAGCTGTCTGTTCTGTTAGTAGTTAACTAGTTAAGATTGTTTCAATTGCATAACATGTAAATGTACAGCGCAGTGCGTTTGTCAGGCGCTCAATTAAAGAAAAGATATTATTATTAAAATCAGATACAATTCTTATCTTCACCCATTTGTGTAAACGCTCCCCAACTATTTACGCGGTGTTCCAACGTTGAAAGTTGAACGCTGGCTTGAGACAAATGTTAAAAATTGGCAAGCAGTGGCTCTCACAAAGTGAAATTGGGGCTTCAAACTCTTGTTGACACGCTGTCCTAGGGTTAGTTTCTTGGCTAAGTTTCTCGCAGGCCTGTTGTTTAATTGAGATTTCAGCAACAGGTCCACGAGGAACGTAGCTAAGAAGCTCATTTGAGAACAATTTTTTAATCTTTAATGAAGTTCACGGCTCGGAGCCATGGCATGCTCTCTGAGGTGGAAAGCTAACGAAATCAGAAAATCAACTTAAATATAGTTACATCAATTAGCGTAACCACAATAACCGATTCCAAGAAACAATTAGACTAAAGAATTGAAGAATGATTAAAACGCCCAATAGCAATTCTTTATTGGCGAACGGGGTTAGTGGAAGGCCGTGCAGGGAATGTCTATTATTATTATTATTATTATTATTATTATTATTATTATTATTATTATTATTATTATTATTATTATTATTATTTTTTTTTTATGCCCCGAGGTATACATGATCCCTCAGGGACTTAGAAACTGTCCTAAGGTGTGCTATCTGGAGTTAGTGGTCCTCGTCCCCGGTGCATTGTGCGAAAGTGCGAAAGTTATTATTATTATTATTATTATTATTATTATTATTATTATTATTATTATTATTATTATTATTATTATTATTATTATTATTCTTTAATGAAGCGGCTGACAAACGCACTGCGCTGTACAAGTACATGTTATAACGATTAAACAATTCACAAGAACGCAAATTACAGAATACATAGGCCTAATTATATCAACAAAGTTGCAGCCATAGGCCTACATGTACAGATTAATGCGTGATTGAACATTGGTTAGAATCGATGCCATAAAACAGTAAAATTCGATTATTACAGGTATAAGAATGATTTTCTTTCTTCCGTACTCTTTCCTTTCATGCTTCTTTCCCTACTTCCTTAACGTTTTTCTTCCTTCCTTCCATCATTTCTTCTTTATTCCTTTCTTCGCCCTGCCTTCAAATTGTCCCTTCTTATTTTCTCACTTTCTTCTTTCCTTTCTTTCTTTCTTTCTTTCTTTCTTTCTTCATTTCTTTCTTCTTCTCTTCCTTTCTCTCTGTCTTCGTTCATGCGCTCCTCTATTCTTGCTAAAAAACAAACAGCTAAACAGATATATAAGCATACAGCGAGGCACACATACAAACACAACCCCACATACATAAACGGCCAGTGAAAGCGACCTAACGTCGTATAGGAGTCTCACGGAGACTTGACGTTGTCTTTCGACCTCCTGCGACCACCACCGTCTCTGATCGATGGCAGCAGATCACTGAGAGACAAATGCGACCTACGTCTGGAGAGAGATTTACGACCTCACAGCATCCCACCAATAAACCGCCTCTCCACAGTGGATTTGCCGCTGCAGCGCATAACATCCTCTAAGTGGATACTCTCCTATAGGAAGCAGACTCGGCCCAGCGGACGGTGACCCCAGCACCTCATCGAGGTCTCTGCACCTGCCCCCGTTGACCCCAGTCTCGTGCATAGAGCTCTTGTTGCTTGGATCTGCAAAGTCAACACATTCGACGCCAGAATCCGTTATTAGTCGGCGTCTTCTTGCGTCGTCTCAAAGGCCGATCACCTGTGATTAATGGTCGCTTTTATTGATCCAATCTGCTGTCGTCATCCACACCAGTGCGTCCAATGCCATTCACCGGGCGATATAATAAGGTCAGCTGCAATCCACCCATCAGACCCTTCGTAACACGCATCTTGATATATTACGCTTTTATCTAACAATGTATGTTATATAGCAAGATTTATAAACAAACAAACAAATACACCCAAACACCCACCAAAAAACATATATAGACACACATAAGCACACACAGATATATAATTATATATATAATATTTATATATTTATTTATTTAATTACATATTGTGTAGCGAACTCTCTTCTATTTTGATAGGGAACAGCATATTTATTTTGGCTTGGAAAAGGTTTCTCCAGACATTGCTTAACAATCCAATCCGACTTAATAATAGTCCTCCATTTTAATCTATTAAAATCTTATCTCGTGTGATTAACAATTACCTGATTAAACTTAATGTGATAGGCCCTATGATTTGATTAGCGAACAGGTCTCACGCAATCCGTTATAAGGTATGCATGTAGACTATGTAGGTCTATGATCTATCTGAGCTTTCATAGAGCACATTTTCAGTCTCAATCCAGAGGCAGAATATTGAATTTTATTACTTCCTCAGCAGGTGACCAGCGCAGTGCAATAGCAACACGCTCACAAATACACAATGTAGTGTATCGTGATATCAGGATCTGATATGCGATCGTAACTGTAATTGTAACGAAACATTAATACTGCGCCACTTCAAGAGCAAAAAATAATAGACAGTTACGCTCTCGGTGCAAGCCTATACGATGTCAAAAATGTCATTAGCGACTGGAGTTTTATCATTTAGCAAAACAATGCTCAGAAAACTAGATGAGTTGTATTGTATTGTATTGTATTTGAACACTTGTTATAGCGCCCCAACCAGATTTCCCATTCAGAGGCGCTCCCGACTACTGCGCGAACGCTGAATCGGAGTTTCACGCCGAAGTGCATGAGCAATTGCGAGTGAAGGACTTGCCCAGGGTCCCTACGCGGCGACTTTGAGGTGGATCCGAACCCGCAACCCTCCAGCTGCAAGGCACCGAACATACCCCTACACCACCGCGCCCCAGTTGTATTGTGATGTGTTGTATTGTGATGTGTTGTATTGTGATGTGTTGTATTGTGTGTTGTATTGTACTCCACGTTTATAATGCGACCGAGCCACCCGCAGTAAAGATCCGAGAAATTAATCTCTGATAATCCGACCCGACCGGGAAGCGAACCCGGGGCGCCGGCGCGGCGAGCCTATATGCAGGTAAAGAAATCTCCAATGCTTATACTATTCTCTTTCTATAAGCCTTCATAGCATGCCATGTGTTACATAAATTGTTACCGCCTATCAAGCAATCTCGCTACTCGCTTCGACCACGGTCCCATAACCGTGAGCTTCCCATAATTGACAACCTGACTCAGAAATGCATGCTTCCTTGCCCGGATGCTATACAAATAAACAATGTTTTCCATAGATCAGTCTATTTAAGCTCTTCATTTTCCCTCTATGACTATCGCCCTAACTCTTCCTCCCCTAGGTTCCTCCGATATACATTAACTTATCCCATTCAATTCTTTGCTTGTAGACTCTATATATATATATATATATAAATAAATTTGTTTGTTTGTTTGAATGTATTAATCTTGCCACGTACAGTGCTGTGCGTTTGCTAGTACTTCTCAATAAAGAATATTCTTACTTACTTACTTACTTACTTACAACCGAATGATGGGCTAAACACTAAAACCAGTGGATCTGTCTGTGATAATGTTCACAGAGACTTAATGTTGCTTGATCTATGTGCAAACTGACAAAGCAATCTGAGACTTTGATGGGTACAGCTTCCATTACTACTATAATACACAACACCGAGAAAGTGTCACTTAGTCTAGACTAGCCTTAGGCTACTAGACAGGTCTGCCGCCTTGTGGGAGAGCGCCCACTGCTGCTTCGCGCCGCCACTGTTTGTAACAACTGGATATTCATTATTGTGAGCATTTTAATTGCATTAACGACATACGTATTAAAACATCGAATTCCAGAGCGTATTTGAGCAATTGAGCGTTGTTTACAGTTTTTTAATGTTTTCAAAAGCCCTCCGGACAAAATCTCCCCAAGCTAGGACATAATCCCCCATGGCAGGCTACGAAATAATCGTAATAATATCGGGATAATATTTTAAAAGTTTATTATACTAGTCTGTCCAAAATTGTTACCAGCAGCAGCAAAATTTTGAAAATAATTGTTGGCCTAAACAGAATTTTGATTGTTTGATGAAACTATTTCTAACTAATATAAAATTGTTTTAGTAAATAGAACTGAGCGATATTAACACGTCTTGACTTTAAACCTAAATGACACTAACAAGTCTTCACTTTATAACTGAACTTGACATTAACAAGTCTTAACTATCGAACTGAATGACACCAACACGTCTTAAGTTTAGGCCTACACCTAAATGACATAGCCAACAAAAACAGGGCAATTAAGGTTTATCAATGACATGCAGAAACAGGCTAATTGCACAGAGGGGGGATTCTGTCCGGGGGATAATGTCCTTCGCAAAATCGGGGGATTATGTCCGGGGATTATTTCCAGAGGGATAATGTCCTACACTCATTCGCACTACCCATTCTTCAGCTCTTGACGACATTGACCCGACTGTTGCTAGAAGGATCATTGATTATGTAGCTGCTCCATTCTCGGATATATTATTATTAATTAACTGTTCTTTTCTCACTGGTGTTGTACCCTCTTCCTTAAAGATGGCAAAGTTGGACCAGTCTATAAACAGGGTAACAGCCAGGATGTCACTAATAATTATAGGCATATTTCTCTTTTTCCTTTTTTTCTAAGATCCTTGAAAAATCAATGTGCCAACGTTTATATACCTATGTTGACAAAATGAATATTTTATATCCCAATCAACATGGTTTCAACATGGTTTCAATCCGGTCACTCCACCTCAATGACATGCAAGATAAGATCGCTAGTGCCATCGATGAAAATAAATTTTCAGTTGGTATCTTCTTCGATCTGCAGTGGCCTAGGCCTTTGACACGGTGGACCACTCTATTCTGTTAGCTAAACTTGAAAACTATGGAATACGTGGAGTCCCGCTTTTGTGGTTTAAAAGTTACATTGATCAAAGACACCAATGTGTTTGATGTAAAGGTTGTCAGTCTAAAACTAAACTTATTACATGTGGTGACCCACAGGGGTCCATTTTGGGTTCGCTGCAATTTTGGGTCCGTTCTTACTATACATTAATGACTTACCGAATGCATCTAACCAACTTAACTTTATTCTTTTTGCAGTTGACACCAATGTCTTTTTCTCTCATAAATCAATCCAGTCTCTGCTATCTGTTTCCAACACTGAACTTATCCATGTGGCGGAATGGTTTAGGGCTAATAAACTTTCTCTTAATCTGGGAAAAACTAATTATGTCCTTTACCGATTTAATCGGAAACCCGTTCCCACTACTGATTTCATCATCCCCATCGACAATATTCCTATTGCTCAATTCTTCCAAATTCTTCCAAATAATTATTCCTCGGGGTCTACATTGACCAACATTTAACCTGGCATGATCACATAAGTAACATTTCCACTAAGGTTGCCAAGAACATAGGGATTCTGGTTCGTGTATTCTACCTGTTACCCTCTAGAGTTCTGCATACACCATATTATTCTCTTGTTTACCCTTCCTGAACATACGGTAATATCGCCTGGGCCTCCAATTATTCCTCTCGACTGAATAGGCTGTCTATATTACAACGACGAGTTGTACTTACGTATTATTGCTGGGTGATAATTGATAACTAACACTGCAAGCAGATATAGTATACTACGAATACTTACTATCCCTCAGATAAATAAATTGCAAATCTGTGAATTTATTTATCGCTTCGCCAACAAATCTCTTCCCCAATCTTCAGTTGCTACTTCTGTAAGCTCTCTGATACTCATTTTCACTATACAAGATCTCTCGATAACTTTGATGGAACCTATATGTATGCCCGCACTAACACTCGTTATTTTACCATAAGATGCGCTGGTCCTCCTGCCTGGAATAACCTACGGAAGTCACTGCGACTCTTCCGAATCTTGCCCTATTTAAAAAAGAGGTCAGAGCCTACCTCCTTGACAATAGTCACTGCGTTATCTAAATATGGTTATTCATTGTTTTACCACAATTAGTTAAGTGACCTAGTTAAGTGTTGTTAGTTAAGCTAGTTATTCCTATTTCTTTTTTCTGACAACGCTATTTGTGTATACTCAACCGTCATCCATCTGCTAACATGGTACACGGGTATCCCTATAACTTAGTGGGACTTCAGTCCCTTCTGCATTGGTACCCGATTGTTTCCCTCAAAAGTTAATGAGATAATCATTTGATCTGTCTGTTTTAAATTTCCATACTTATGCTCGGTAATTAATGATTATTCTGGATCACAACTTGTAAATTCTTCTCTGGAAACAATAAAAGGATTGATTGATTGATTATTGTGATGCGTACAATCAAAGAGCTTGCGAATTCTAGTGCTTATTATTAAAATGGTTTAGAAGCAAAAACACTTAAATATTTAGACAAATTGTTTCGGCGATGTAAGTGCTTATTCAACTATGCGTAGATGCTAACTCGGATTTCATTTGCTTCTAAGGTTTCGGCTACAGGTGTTGCAGCAGGTCGAAGCCGTTGGATAATCGTAGCAAGCACCAGCAAATATCGAAGAACACCATGGCGCTTTGTCGTTGCAGACTACAACAAAATCAATTCTTTTTCTGCAATTCATATATGTAATAGAAATTCAAAAGCGTAAGAATAATAGACTACACTTTGTTACACGGATCTATGGAAACCCAGGAGAGCGTTGTTGTACATAATTTTGGTGTCTGCGTGTATGTGTGGAAGTCGTAATGAAACATGTCTTCCCGTTAGATTCTTGTTACTTGAAAGGCTCTGTATTAATTGTTTTGCTGTGTGCATACAATACATACAAACATAATTTGTACATATATATATATATATCTATGCCAACGTACCCGAACGACGACATACATACCTATATACATACATACCTAGATGCATGCATACATACCTACATACACACATATTTGCATTCAAACAGACGTGTGGATAAGCACGTGAAACGGCGGCATACACGTACATGTAGAAATTGTAGATCATCTGGAAACGTTAATAAATAGCATGTACTGAAAAAGATCCTTCTTTCTCAGTTATGGTGGTAGCGGTGTTATTAGGCTTTAACTCTTCGGTCATGCGTGGGGCTTCGTTGTATCCGCCGAGACTGACTAGTAACGCTCCCAAACAACAGCACAAAGATCTTTTGATTTTCAAGGTATTATTCGTCTTCCTCGCACATTAGAACTCCTTATGTAACAGCGTATAAGAAACAAACTTCGTATGTAACAGCGTATAAGAAACAAACTTCGTCGTCCGCTACGGTCGTAATTGCCCTCGTAAAAACAGGCAACTTCCTCCGTAAAACAACATTCTCGTCCTCTCCCTTTCGTCCCTTTCTCCCCACTGACTCTCCCTTCCTCCCCACTGACCGTCCCTTCGCTCTCCTTCCTCCTTTTTCCTCTACCACCGCCGTCAATCGTTCGTCGCCCCCCCGTATGCTCCGCCCCCTCTCTTCTCTTCCTCTTGCTTGCCTTCTCTCCCTTAAGTCCCTTTGACGGGCGTGGTATCTCGTCTCGGCTGTCAGTCAAAGTCTTAAATGTTCTATCGATTTTAATTCTAGGATCTAAGCTCTAACACGTATTCGTTAATCTATATAATTATACTGATTCCATTACATAGCCCCAGCTTATTTGAAGTGTAGCGTATTGGGGAACAAAGTGATAGACTTTTGCCTTAACGTGTGCAAAAATCTTAATTGCGTCAACTATGTCTTTAGTTACCTTAATATTCAGTTTTTCAGGTACGGTGCACAGCTCATGCAACAGTTTTCAGCGTCTGATTCTCCTTTACAAAACCCTGGGTTGAGTCTGACGTGGTTCGGACACCAGGTAACTCTATCTCCGTACTCGCAACCTGTTCAGTATTAGAATATTTATTATGTCAATGTCTTCTGTTAGAAATATCATAAACACATTGGTGTCGTTTAGTCCGACCCATTGGATTTCGATCAGACTTCACCAACAGATAATGCTTGACTGCCGTTGCTCTTGAATCAACTTTATGAACGTTGAGATCGGCGCTTTAGAGGTCATTGTATCACAGTACAATATTAAGATTGTTACAAATCATATTGTGACAAATGCGACTGGTACACCGTACGTCTTTATAGTCTAGGATAAGATCTGAAGTCACTAATTCTGCAAATGGACTGCATCCTCATCAGAGACTGCCTTAGAGAAGTGACCTTCTAACAAGAGAAAGTGAGAAATAACGTAGTCTATTTAATTTTGTTAAATTTTTTTACCGAATATTTAGTCTTCCGTGTTTTGATCCTCGTGCTCTTTCAAATTTAGAGTGGAAATCTAATTTTCACGATGATACTGACTCATTGAAGTCTAGATTAAAGTGTAGATCTCCTAAGTCCTAACTTAGGTTCTGTGAGCATTTTTAAAACTTGTAACTACCGGTACATAATTATTATTAACAGGGCCGGATTAACAAAATGTGGTGGCCCAGCCCCACAGAATCACAACAGAAGTACACATAAAACATGTTATATTCAACGAGTCAAAATGTTTCTATTATTAATTCGTGCCTTCTTTCTTTTGTACAATATCAGTAGGGTTTATAATTATCCAGTCTAGTGTTAAAGTAGGCCTATAGGCCTACATCTTTACGGTTTACAATATTAGAGTGACTCATGGTAAAAGAGTATTACAATTGCAAGCTTGCACAATACATGAAATCAAAATAGGCCTAATAGGCTTAGGCTTTTAGTTACATAGTCTTAACTGATTGGTCACAGTGTTTGCAGTAACTGTTAACATTTTGTAGCGAAACTGACAGTTACATGTAGAGAGTTAAGAGCAACAACAAATTATGAATTGACAATGACAATCAATATCGCTCAAACTGTCATGGAATTTACACACATAAGCCCCTACTTTGCGTGCCTTTTCCCTTGTGCAAATTCATCCGTTAGGCTATGTCATCAAAATGTAGCTCACGTTCAGGAGAACCTACAGCTTCCCTTACCAAGACCATATCACACCTGCTCTTCATTCTCTACGCTGGCTTCCTGTCTGTGAGCGTATCTGCTTCAAGCTGTTACTCTTCATGTACAGAGCACGCCAGATCATCTACCTTCCTACTTATATTCCATGGTCACACCCTGCAGCTCTCTCTATTGAAGCCCGCTCCTCTCTTCGATCAGCATCTGCTGGAAAGTAGGCCTATGTTGTTCCTGGTACAGGTCTTGTCTTGTCACAGTTGCCGGTCCCTCCATGATCTGGAACTCTCTACCTACTCATGTTCACTCTAAACTGAGAACTTGCTTCTTCCACTCTACCTATGGATCTCAATAGTTGGCCGGCTTCAATGTGCACTTCTAAATTGTTTAAGTATTGTACTGCGTTGTATGTCACTTTCGATGCTCGACAATGTCAAACCAACGAGTCTGTCTTCCGACATTGACGCTGTCAGTCTGTTTTTAATCAATTTGAGTTTTGAAAACGAACGTTCACTGCTGCAGTTTGTCACCATCAGAACAAGATATATTCGCAGTGCTATCTCAACATTTGGAAAGGTGTCATTGAGTCTCATTTGTTGTGATTAACTGGTTAACTGATTAACTGTCCTGGTGATGCTTCATTTATCTCTTCATGAGCACATGACTTTTCAGAATGTCATTTTCGGCTGATTTTGAGATGAATGTGCATGATAATGAAAACTTTAATAAGGGCCCACACATGTGCAAAAGTTGTGTTTTTGTGTATATTAAAACATAGTTGTTAAAAAACAGTAAAATCAAAATAAAACGAAAAAACGTCGTTTTATTGAAAAATAAAAAACGGAAAAAACCAGAAAAAAAAACGGAAAAGAAAATAATTTGACTTTGCTACATCTTTTACTGCATTTTTAAATTTAAAACCTTGGTTACACAATTTAATTTTAATCAGCAAATAACAATTTTATTAGTAAACACCAAGTAGCAGTAATCTATAACAATAATTTTCATTTTCATGAGTTTGGTTTAAAAAAATTGAGAAATTAAAAATATTGAAATATTTTCAAATTTAAATTGTATACATAAGTCCACATAAATCCATGCTGACATAAGCAATTAAAAACTAAACTTTGTAAGTATAGAGTGTAGGCTACTTATTAAAAATTGTAGGTCTACTTACAATAATCTGACTTAGGCCTTTTTTAAGAACTTGATATGGAGTTATATCCGTCAGTTTATCAGTCAATCAGAGATTACTGAGTACAAAGACAACATTTCGCATTTTGGATAAACGTAGAAATTCAAATAACTTTTATAAATTTTATTTCCTGTACTGTGCTGTTTATTTCTCAACTGATGACACTAAATAGTGACGTAAAATTAGATGAATCCTTGACAGGACGAAGACAACGTAAGGGATATCAGACAAAAATTAAATTAATCAAATAGTAACACACAGTAAATAAATAAATAAAGTTCCATAAAAAAATAAAAACGGAAAAAAACGAGACGCGAAATAAAAACAAAAAAAAGACGGGGTTTTTTGGAAAAAATAAAAAACGAAAAAAACGTTTTTAACAACTATGTAATATTAAAATGAGCAGTTTTGAATAATTTATTCTGAGTTTTTGCTCATTTTTACTATTAGACTAACAAATAGCAATAATTATAAAATATTGTAAAAAATTTCTTTTGCATGTGTGGGGCCCCTGAAGTGTGGGGGCCCCTGTTCGGCCGAACATGTTGAACATGCCTTAATCCGCCTCTGATTATTAATATGCAAGGCTGGATTGCAGAGAATAATGGTATAGGTATTAGCTGGTTAGACCAGGTTTGTCATAAAATGAAACCGAGAGAAGATGACATGAAGGACGGACAATGGTTCCACTGATCGGAGAGTGGTAGACAGAGATGGCTGTCTGACAAGCGAATGTGAAAGATAAGAGAAGGAGTGAAAGAGGTTGAGATCAGAAGAAGTTAGAGAGAAGGCATTCGCTAAACTGACGGTCAAGCGGGCGACATCTGGAGAACCGATAATAATTTATTGAAACTTGCATCTTATAAACGGGCTGACCACGCAATGTCATTGCCCGAAACACGAAATCTTAATTGTGTCCTGTCAATGTTGTTTCATTTACGCTGTACCGATTTTGTTAATATAATTATACTCTATGTAATGACAAAAGCACATCTCGGTTACTTCGTACGTTATTCCACACACTAGCATAGGCGGAGACTTGGTCTTGGCTTGGGGGGGACTGGTGAAGGAGCGGCCGAAGGACGATCGGCGAGGCGCGCAGCGCCGAGCAGGGAGGGGTTTGGGGGGGATGTGCCCCCTCCCCATGTAAAATTTTTTGAATTTCGACACTGTAATGGTAGCATTTTAAGCTGTCATCTGAACAAAATTGCTCTATAATTTGAGTGCTGATAGGAACCAGCTGTCACTCGTAGCTTAAAATGTAGTTTGAGTCGTGTTTGAGTTTGGGAGGGATGTGACCCCTCCCTGCAGGGACGTCATTTCAGAGGGGCAAGAAAATTTTTCGGGGCAAACTTGGCCAGCTTGTTAAGTTTTGCATTTAGTCTACATGTGCAGAACTGTGGTTAAATATTTTAACATGTTTCCTTCTTGTTCTTATTTATTTCTTACTATGTTTGATTCAGTGATGGGAAGTATTTTAAATACTAGTATTTAAAATACTACTTTAATTGCTAGTATTTAACATACTACTTTAAATACTGTCTAAGTATTTTGTACTTATATATTTTATATATATTCCGAACTTGCTAGTTGTACATCACAATGAATCAATCATTCATTGTCAATGATTGATATGACAGCTATTTTAACTTCTTAAAGTAAATTTTCAATTTTACTGCTGTTTCGTTATCTTTGGTCAGCCTCAGATGGAGCTTTGCTTCTCTGACACCCTGAGGGCCATGCCCTTAGGCCACCCGTCCAAATGATTTTGGACGGGCATAAATTGTGTTAAATGATGTCCGTCTATTGGGCAGTTTATAATCCAGACGGCAGTCACAGTTCAATAAACCTAGGCCTACTGCTCCAATTAATCTGCGCAGCAGTTAATTACATTGGAAACTGCAGAAGGGTCAAGTCTTTGATGTAATTGGAAACTTGTACAATAGGCCATTCACCATTCACTTGGGTTGTTAAGGCCCTTCCTTTTCACAGCCTGTCACAGTTGTCAATCAATGAAATGCAGACCCTTAGCCAGCCACCTTCCAAAGGATGGGTGGAAATTATTTTGGAGGGTTCCTAAATGTGATCAAAACTTATAGGTCATTCAGTGCAGGGTACAAGCATTGCCGTCAGACTGGAACGGTCGCGCTTTTGGACGGGTAACTTTTTATTTCTGGCTAAGGGCCTGCCTGAGGGCCATGACCAGGGGCTTTCCCTCATAAATAATAATAGCCCAATAATAATTAGTGCAGGCCTAGTTCATGCAGCATGCAATACTGCTTTGTTAACTGTTATTTATGACAAATTAAAGTATTTTTGAAAAGTATTTTAGCATTATAATTTAAAGTACAAATGCTCAAAATATTTTAAGTAGAAGTATAAATACTGTCATTCTATTGTATTTTAAATACAAGTATTGCATTGTATTGTATTGTATTTATAAATTTATAAAGCCCCTCTCGCAGTGAACACCAATCAGAGGCGCTTCCAGTGCGAAAGACTTCGAGCGAAAAGGGTGGTCTTAAGACAGCGAAAAGAAGCACCAGGCCCACCAGATAGTATCAAAGAACGAGTTGATGAAGGGAGTTGGGTCCATAATGAAGGGCCAATGAAGGCAAAAGCTCGAGATTTAGCCATAGTAGTCCTCGCTCGTGGGACAAGAAGGTCAAGGCGATCAAGTGAGCGAAGCGGACGGTGAGAGGTGGCGGAGATAGGCCGGCGAACGAGGCAACAGAGGTATTTTGGCTAGGCCAGCATAAGACCGGCAGACAAGAACAAGGACCTTAAGCTGGATGCGAGCAGTGAGAGGGAGCCAGTGAAGTTTTTACAATACAATACAATACAATACAACTAGCAAGTTCGGAATATATAAAAATATATATATATAAAACAAAGTCTACAGAGCAACATTTGTAAATTGTTATGCTCCCAGTGCGAAATAGGTTGCTACAGTGCAACTTTGTCAACAATTGTCTGCTGTCACTGTGTGCCTTCACTTCAATCACAGATGCAAATGGAATTATGAAGACTCATATTAAAGAAAAACTTTGGAAGCCTCCACACCACTGTCACAATAAGAATACGATCATGCTTAAACAACTTAATAAGGCTTATTTGCTCAACAAAGGAGCATTCCTTGTCCTTTTTTCTGCAAAATTTCTTATGACAATTCAAAATAAATCAATTGTTCAGGCAATATTAGACTCAATTAATGCTCAACAAAGCCAAATCCACAAGACATTGATGAGACATTATAGACCTTAAAAATTCTTAATCACCTTGAGTTGCAGAGGCTACTGTTGATGGAGTTGTCAACAGTATAATTATGTAAGCTGACACATACATTTGGAAAATGCTTTGAAGGATTGCACTGCGTTAAAAAGTCCAAAAGGTCCAGTGGTGTTAAATGGGTACATTCAAAATTTGCCTTATGTACAGAGGGTAAATGATGAATTTCTGTTGTTGAGGTCAGCAGGATATTGCTTTGCTGAAGCTACAGCTTTTTCTGCCAACTCACTTGCAGAAGTGGTTAGATATTTCCACAAGAAATGAAACCTTTCTGCCAAATTTGATTAAATATGCATAACATAGGAAAACTTTGACTGTGAAATAAGTTCTATAATGTAAGACTGATGAATAGCAAATTAGCTTACCTTCACAGGTGTCAGTTTATTATTGATATTTACATCTACACCTACATATATGTAGGCCCTATGTATCATAAGAGTTTTATCCATTAGCCGCATCACCCGATCCAAACAAAACGTGCAGAGAATGACACTCCAAACTGTATATAATATACCAATGGGACAATCTGTGTGACTGAAAGGTTTTGGCTTAGGCAAGGGCTCCTGGCTAGAAATTTGATATAGGTCTACTGCAAAACCTGGTTTCATGCATGAGAGCCAGAATGTGGGTGGGAGGCTAGTTGATGACAGATATCTTCCTGATGGTGAAGCTGCATGGGAATGTTAGAAAAGGGTCATATAAGGTGAGTATAATGAAAGAAAGCATGAACATTAGCATTGACCTACATCATGTAGAGGCTATCAGAGGCTATCAATCTTACAACTATGCCGTTGACCGGTACCTCTGTGGGCTCTCTCGGCTAGTCGCCTTTGACAGGCAACTCTGTGTGTTCTCCAGTCAGTCGGTATATGAGATAATCTGTGTGACTGAAAGGCTGGATTGCCTGTTCGTCTCCAGTTACATAGTACTTATGTAGCTAAAGATAAAAAAATTTTAATTTCCACACTGTAATGGTAGCATTTTAAGCTGTCATCTGAACAAAATTGCTCTATTATTTGAGTGCTGATGAGAACCAGCTGTCACTCGTAGCTATTACTATTATATTAATGAAATATTTCAGAAATATTGGGGGGGGATATAAGCAGCTCCATCCCCCCCCCACCTCAAGTTTTGGGGGGGACCGTCCCCCCTGTCCCCCCCTAAGTCTCCGCCCCTGCACACTAGAGAAGGCCTAAGTCCCATGAAGTTTAAGCATCCGAACTTTAGCAATGTTCGCCACCAAGATGCAGGAAGATTAGCCTACTCTCGTTGTTGTCTGATCCAGGTGTCGACTACCTGGTAGGCCTACTGCGAAATCCACACTCAGTCAATAGCTTATTTACACTACAATCAACGACGACACAGTTGAAAGTTACATAACAAGCTAAAAGCTCTACCTGCATATCTGCTGTCGTAGAACTTCTGACAAGTTTCGCAGCAGTCTTTTCCAGACTGGTAGCAGTTGTATGCAGACGCTGTGCTGCACCATTCAGCTCTGTCTCCATATTCACAACCAACTCTGCTGCTCTTCACACGATTGCAACTATCGCAACACGTGTTAGCAAATCTAGGGTCATAACAGTGGGTCTTTTTTGCATTAGACCGGCAGAAATCAGGATCTTTATCGCCATACGCACATCCTATAAAGTACAAACAATGCATTACAGGAAAATCATATGTTATCCTTATCTGACCATTAGTGTTAAGGCTTCTCAACTATTTACTTTCTGCAAAAACTGCAACATGATCCATTACAGGAAAATCATATGTTATCCTTATCTAACCATTAGTGTTAAGGCTTCTCAACTATTTACTTTCTGCAAAAACTTTAAGGTAAGCGCTTGATGACCAAATGTGAAACTTAAATGACTTTCAGATATTCGAACCAACGACTCTGAGATGAATGGTCAACCCTTTGGGACTCCACATGGCTGAAATAAGGGAAGCAGTTTAAAATAGTGTAATTAACATAGGCATTGTACCCGACGCCAGAAAACAACAAGAGTGGACTGACTAAAGCGCCCTCTGGCGGATCCTCTTTGTGGAACACGGACTTATCTATTCCTATGTGTTTATGGCTCATAATGTCTCTCTTCTCACTTGGCTACACAGCCAACTCACTCAGATGCTATCCTTATCTTACCCATTAGTGTAAACGCAGCTCAACTATTGAGACCCCAAAATTCTGTTGTTATGCCCTCAATTTAACATCAGGCCAACGATTCCTTAGCTGCCTGACGCTTCGGGATTCGAAATGCCTGAAATATGGACATCCGTTTAAAATAGTAAAGTGTGATTAATGTAGCCATTTTTTACTTTGTGTTCTAACTTTAAAAGTTTAGTGCTGGATGAAAACAAAAGCTGTAATTTGCTGGCCGTAGTTCACACAGGTATCAGATTTGAGATTTTAAGGAACTATTGACATACACTCAATTAAACAAAAGAAAAATGACAAATTTAGCTTCTTGCATGACCCGAGGACGATTTGTGAATCTTTAATGACATTAAGCGATGCAAGTCAAGATGACTGAAAATAGAATCATTTAAAAATAGTTATGTCTAATTAATATGCCAGGGAACAAGAACGGAGTGGAAAATTTGATACGCCCTTTGGCAATTCTGTTTAAGTTTAACACGAACTTGCCTATTCAAGTGTGCTTATGCGGCGCAATGTCTACTGCTACTTGGAACCAATGTGCATAGCTGAACGTTGTAATAGGGCCTTATTAAAGTTAAGTTGTATAGCATTGCATTGTATGACAATGTATTATATTGTTTTGTATTGTAAAAACCTGGTTGATTTCTGTTTTTGCGAATGTCGGCACACGTCTGGCAGCAATCTGCTGCTGTATGATTTAAGTAGCAGTTGTTTGGCCGCAATCTCCCCATATCGTAACAAGACACTAGGCCCTCAGGATGCACGTGGACTTGACCCTTGTAATCTCCGTAAATGCAAGTATCTGCAAATGGAAACTATTATCTTGAATTCATATTCAATGAAGGAGATATATAATCAAGCTGTGAAAGTTAAATTTTTTAGAAAAAAATGGACTACCTCGACGTTGACAAGAAATTAAAGTCAGAAAGGAAATATGCAACTGTTCAGTTTAGCCCATTCAACGGTTCCCGTCCACAAGTGACGGATATCATCATTTTATATGCGACATCTACTCAGAATAATTAAAAGTACTGAAGAAAAATACGTGTTACGCTATTGTTCCTAATACGGGAATCTGACTAAACTTTATTCTTACGCTGGCCTACGAACCTGATGTAGGTGGAGATCTGCTGTCATAGACACATTGGCCCTTCATACACCATCTGTTGTTGCCACATTTCGTGCCATCGTATGCCCGCTGTTCGGCACGAACAAAGCAGACTTTTTTGACTGGCAGCCAGCATTCCATTGATTGACAGATCGTCTGATCACGTGATCCTCCACCCTAAAACACATTTTTGAGCATTTCCTGCACAGATGTAGGTTCGCTATGCAACCGTTGATGATCGCTGATAACATCAGGCAATGTGTGATCAGTCCACCACGGTAAATTATCATCATAATATGTCAAGCCACATTGCTCTATCGATCGATACTTTGCAATGCCTTATGTAGAAAGTAATAATAGGCCCTATCTATATTTATATAAATATGACTCATGGGCAAAGGAAAGCGAAGAGTTTTGACACCAAAACAACATAAATGAGTACAATTCGCGGAATGGAGGACATACAGCACAGTACTCTGATGAAGGACCAAGCATATTCGTGCATTGCTGGTCAGCCGAATACTGTTGGCCTGGATAGGCGGCAAAGTTCGGAGGTGTTGTAAACATTGGAGAAGACGTTCCGTAGAGCAGGCAGTTTCCCTTGCCCTCCCTGGAACAACAGGTTTAAAAAACACCGACTCTGAATTTTTCTATTAAGATGTTCCTAAAAACCAGTTCTAGCATTTTTGTGATAAATTCTATAAAACTATGCCCCTACAATGTCGTAACGGAGATGGTTAACACAGTCATTCACCATTATCCAGGTTGTGTTCGGACTGGCACCATCTATAAAATAATGTACAACGTTACGTATGTTGTTATTTATTGCATGAAATATAAAAATTTTACGAGAAGTCATATAATGTGATTCTGGGGCACCCCGACAATTGCGCGCAGGACAATTGCGCGCCGACAATTGCGCGCCGACAATTGCGCGCGACCAAAAAACACCGACAATTGCGCGCACCGACAATTGCGCGCACCGTGTAGTATTAAAGGTACTAAAAAGAACTATATGCTAATATAAATAATTTGAATATTATGGTTATTTTATTTCATTCCAGTTATTTTGCACGACCGGGTTAACGACGGTGTTCCCTAGAGCGCATTTAGCCGGTTGTTTTTTCCACTTAGGCCAATGTCTCTGGCGCAAAGTTCAGGACTGCAACTTAGCAGAGGTCTACCTGGAAGACGAGAGTGTTAGGATGTATGTAAAAATGCTCCTAGCTCTAGGTTTTGTGCCAGTGGCTCACGTTCCACAGGCCTTTGACGAATTGGTCGAAACCAGCCCTCCCCAACTGGCTACGATCAACGACTACTGGGAGGATAACTTCATAGGACGGCAGAGGAGAAATCGACGAGTAATCCCAGATTCGCAATAACCCTCTGGAACATGCACGACCGGGTTAACGACGGATTGCCACGCACTAACAATTCTGTCGAGGCGTGGCACCGATCTTTCCAGCAGACAGCAGACTGCCACCATCCCTCTGTCTACAAGCTGGTGGATCAGTTTCGCAAGGAGCAGGATCACGTCGAGCAAATGGTAGAAAGGTTTCGTTCTGGATATCGACAACCAGAGGCTTCGAAGTCGAAATACATGAAACTTAACCGACGCCTGATGGCGCTGACTCCTACCTATCGCACAGTTCCGTTGATTGATTATCTACGCGGAATCGCAAACAATCTTTCCATTTGAACAGTAGAACAGTTTTCTATAGTCAAACAATCTTTCCATTTGAACAGTAGAGCAGTTTTCTATAGTAGCCTCACTAACAGTAGCTGAATAGCTTAAACTCTTTCGACATTAATTTTTAAGGTTTTAAATAGTTTAAAAGCTTTAGAAAAGCAAATGAAAATCATTCGAAATAAATTTGAATTGTTCCCTTTTTTGCGCGCAATTGTCGGCGCGCAATTGTCCTGCGCGGAATTGTCGGGTCGCGCAATTGTCGGCGCGCAATTGTCGGCGCGCAATTGTCGGGTCACCGATTCTGGTACAGTACATACATTGTGATTCGTGCCAGCTTGTCCTTGAAGTACCTCAGCGAACAGCTTGAGAACGTAAATGCGTTGTCGAAGTTACTTGCGCTCAATGCACTCGGCGCATTAGCCATGATGTACTGGTCACTTCCAGAACAACTATTGCCGAGTCCGTCGTGGTCTGCACCAAGACTAAAAGAACAACTCCGATGTGAAACATCATAAATATCACTAACTAAAAAGTAGCATCGAAAGAATACTTCTAATACAAATATCAATCATTAATATGTACATGAGGAGTCAACATAATTAAATGATAAATAACAATCGCCAACTATGCCTCAGAATGAAAAGATTTATAAAGTATCTCGCATTGTAGGCTATGTAGGAAGAGCTTCATAAAGCTCAGCATGCATTACCAAAAGAATCGCCGTGAGCTTTTATATAACTTCAAAATCCATCCAAAAGCTCTCAGCACAGTCTCGTCTAGAGATATTATGACCAAAAAAGTCTCCTTAATTGCGTTTAGGTCGAGAGTTGGATGGTAATCGTAATCTCCAAACTTCTAAAGCGCCACTCGAAAGCCAAGCGCAGGGCACCAGCTTATTCACGAGCGCTGCGTCTAGTCAGAAGGGTTGTGAGAGATAGTAGTCCGAAGGCGCTCCAAGTCCGGTTTCCAGAGGATCAGAGGGGCGGAGTAGCTGTTAAGGTGGGTGTCGTTTAGATCGAGAGTTGGATGGTAGATGATCAGTTGCTCATTAGATGATAAGTCGAGTCTGGGGTAAGAGTTCTTGAAGATGAGAGACTTTAGTTTCGAGTGGAAAGCCTTGGCGGTGATGGATAGAGGAGCCGGAGAGAGATGATGATGAGTGATTGAAGATGATGGTGGTGAACCGAAAATGTGCGAAATTCAGGAGGTAGGTCGCTCCAGAGACGTGGTGCAGTGATGGATATGACTCGGTTGGAGAACTTGAGATGAGTAGTGACCGGAGGTCGAGAGAGAGTGAGAACGGAGGATGATCGGGTACAGCGGGTTGGCTGGATGGTGATTTGGTCAAGAAGGCATAGGATGATGAATTCTGTTTTGGAAGGGTTGAGGCAGAGGATGCTGGACGACATCCATCGAGAGACTAGTTTAACCACATTGAGTAGTTTTGCAATGGAGGTGAGAAAAAAGCTTGGGGAGAAGGATATGTTGAGTTGGGTGTCGTTTGCGTAGAGATGGTGGTCAACAGATGAGGATTCTATGAGATGGCGTAATGGTGTGGTATACATCTTTACCTATTTTGCTTGAAATACAGATCGCATGTATTCTAAACTTTTACTAGACGGCTTGTCTTCTCTAGACTACATGACTGATGGACTAACTATTGAAATGTCTAATAAATGATTAAGTGCGCATTAGGGGTTGAAGCGCCAATTTCTTTGTCTTCGTTGAAAAGCACTTAATTCATCTATACACTTGAAAATCTGGCATTCAAAATAAAGTACGCATACTTGTGTCCTAATTCATGAGCCGCTGTTTGAATACTAGAGTAAATCCCGACTTCTTTGTTGATTGTTACGGACAAAACACGAGATGCGTTCAGCTGACAAATGCCTCCGATTTCACCTAATCCTGAAAAGCAATCACAAATAAACGCTATATAACTCTCTGATCAATATCATTCTGATAAACTCACGCTATAACGATTGTATTCTCCGACATTCATCCACCGCTTTTCTCTAAAGTACTGAGGTAAAACTGTAATACGTTGCCTAATCTGTAATATCGGCATTTTGCTTCGACATGTAGGGTAGAGTGGGGCAAAACGCCCCTTTAACGGTTTTTGCTAAATTACAACTTGAGTAACAGCATTTTAAAAATGAAATTATTGCAAGATCTTGTACTGAATGTCCCAAGTAAAGTAAAATTATGTCCGATAAAATTCCCAAAAGATTACAATAAAAATAATAAAATACAGAATGCTTCAAAGGGGCGTTTTGCCCCTCATCTGGGACAAAACACCCCCCTTTGATCTGACCCTCTGCTACCGGAAAAGTCGATACACACAATCAACTGCAATCACTGCATTGATGCAGCAATAACTATAAGGAGTAAAGATCTCTAGAATTTGTAAAAAGATGTCATCAAAAATAATTAAATTAAAAAAATGCGCTTTGCTACAGAGGGGCGTTTTGCCCCATGCTAACATTTTCCATAGGGGCGTTTTGCCCCGCTTGGTGCTACCTTATGAGATTGCCCATATAATAAAAAATTGATATGTTAAAGCCCCATTTATTGTGCACCGTAATTCGATATATGGCATACTTTAAACCAATATTTTTTATTATTGGCTATGTCTAGCAGTTTGACACCATTAATGATACAGAATTGGAGGCCAACTCTTACAAGGAAACACGAAAAATCAATTTTTCTCAAAACAAAAATATGCAAACCATCGAAAGATAAATGATAGACGATTATCTCAATAGAGTACAACTAAGAAACCCCGGAACCTTAAAACAGGTCACTACATGGCACAGAGGGAGGGGCGTTTAGCCCCGCGGGGGCGTTTTGCCCCACTCTACTCTATTTAACACGACATAATTATGTATATTTATATACATATTACATGAACATTTTCTGAATAAAATACATTGACATTGTCAACTCGTTGTTAATTTCAAACGTCTTAAGTGTTGAGGTTCATGTCAGAAAATCTAAAACAGGCTTCTTGTAACTCACCAGATTTGGAGCAAGGACCTCCATTACAATCAACATGGCCGTCGTAGAGATTGTTGCTAAAACAAAGGTTACCATCAACCGATCAAACTATATTGGAAGATATTGAAAGACAGCCTAACCTACACATCTCAAAAGTAGCATATTTAAAAGTAATTCGAAATATATTATATTGAGAATTATTTGAATATGTTTCTAAATGATTCTCGATTGTGGAACACAAGAGTTATTGTGAAACAGTTTTTAAGAACTCTTTCGATTTGTCCAACAATAAAGAAGCAAAATGCACAAGCCGTAAGATCGCCATATCGATGACCTCGCATGAGAGAGGTCTTAAATAGACATACTCCTCACATATTTAAATAGCTGTTTTGAAATAATTTTCAAGAATAAATGAGACAATAACAGAGCAGTAGAAATACATTCTCAATCGCTTGGTGTCACGGTGGCTGTGAAGCATTTCAGTCTTATCAATCGATAGGTGTCGCGTCGGCCTACTCCCGAATTAAGATCTTTGAAATGGCGTAGACCGTCTATCTGATGAGGCTCAGACGTTTATCCAGGACTTTTACTAGTATTTGCATGGTGACCTTGGGTATATCGGGACTCCATGTTTTCTGTCATGTGACCAGGAGTGTCAGTCAGTGACTGTGGTCGTGTACTAGGATCTCTTTGGAGGGTTGTCGTTTTTCGTTCTCATAATCGTGTCACGATTATCGCGACCGTAAACCTCTAAATTTCTAAAGTGCTACTGCAAACCTAGAGGCAGAAAGCAGCTTATTCACGAGCGCTGCGTCTTATCAGAGTGGTTGTTCGGATATATCCGCATCGGATGCCCGAGTCCGGTTGCCAGAGAGACCACACTTAGGTGCAGCTTAGGCGCGTTTCGTTCAGAATGAGAAAACTTGGAGGGTGGATACTTGGGTGGATTAACGTACGAATCTCTCATTACGGACCATAAGTTATTGAACAGGTTGTCAACTCAAGTATCATCTCTGCATGGGACTCTGTGTTTGGGCTTCACATGTTCGCGGGGTTACGCTGATAATGATTTCCCAGTAACTTGACATTGTTTTGTTTGAAGGTGAGCCCGCTTTGCCTCTATACGCAGCGTTAATTTAAAAATTCTTGCATAGCTTACCCGGTGAATACAGTAGCCTGGTCGAAGTTGAAGCCCAATTGCGACAGTTTAGTGGGAAGCCATTTCTCAAATAATTGGAGAGCCTTGTACATGTTAGTATAGACTGAGGATCCGTGAACGAATGCGACGTCTGAGCTCTGTGTCCAATAGGATTCACTTGAACTCTGATACAATTACGAATGATGCTATTTATTAACCACGCTTAGAATGGGAGATTGACCATTATTCGCGGATACAAAAGATACGATGTTAATTACTGAGGATTTTATATGAGTGGTTAATATGTGAGGTAGAAATTTTGTAATGCACTTAGACTGTGTGTGAAACTTTATTGGAATTCAAGAACATCGATTCATGTACTCTAAGACATTGAAATTATTAAATTTTTAATGGAGATATCATTTGATTACTGCGCATAATTGATGCAACTGAACGTTAGCTTGTTTTAAGTATTAAATGCAAAGTCTCAATTTGCCAAATATTAGAAAGTAAATAGAAGACAGATTCTTACTGCAGCGATGTAGATTCCAACCAAGCGAACTCTTATTGTGAAGTCTGGATCTTGTATAGTAGAAAATCGCATGTCAACCTCAACAAAATATATTGAAAATTCAGTACATAAGGCATCATACTTAGAATTCCAGACCTATTAGGCTGAGGTCTGATGGAACCCTGAATTCAATCACAATAAATTCTCATTTGAAACGGATAACAACGCAATTCCTAGGCTAGTTCTGCTGTGTGTACTCCACCGATATCGTACGGACAAGGCTGCTCTGCGTAGAGCCGTAGACTACAACCTCGTCAAATGTCTTATTGAAATGACGTTTCGCATTTTGACCTGAATACGGATTGGGCGTGGTGCGATATCGGACAATGCCTTGTGCAACAGACACTGATGCTATTATAGATCACAAACTGATTAATTTTATAAAATGGATACAAGCCACTGATCCTTCACTATGATGCATGGTGTGGATTTTTTCCCAAGCAACCGTCTTAAGGGAATACAGGTTGCTTCTAACTGACTGGACACGAACCTCAAACACATGAACAAAACATATATACTTTAATCTGCGTTGGAAAAAAATAATTATTAGTCAGTAAAATAGTGTAAATGATTAGTCTAATTCACAAGCCTTTCAGAATAATGGTATATATACATATGCAAGACAGGAATGTTACAAGTGATCTCACCCCATTGGCGACTTGCACGAAGTAATATTGAATGTTTTGTATGGTCTCCCAATGACTTTGAGTACGGCTGCGCCATCTACAAGTTCAAACGCATTATTAGAAGTAATCCAAACAACAAATCATTACGGAATAATGAATATTACTAAGTAAACGCTGTGGGGCAACAGACTGCACTTTTTATCCAGTTGATAATTTATATGCAAAATAGACGCTATGTATACGCACGGTGACTTCACCTGCAATCATGCAAAAATTCACCGGTCCAGTGACGCGATGAGCCCTGTATCAGACTATGAATAGACCCACAAATTATCTGATGCGATTTCTAGGAGTTGCGGAACTACAGCAGTGTGTATTTTTTAATAAGAGCATCAGCTTCTGCGAAGCTTATAAAAACATGCTGTATAAATGTCAGGTAAGCAAAAATAGTTTGAAAGATTTTTGTACGAATTATTCTGCATTTAAACAACATGAGATCAGAAACGCCAGTGCATAGCTTGAACGCATAAAATGTGTTTTAATAAAATATATTTTATGTTTGTGTTATTTTATTACCTGTCGTAAAGAGCGTCGTCGACGAATATACCCATCTCGACGACATAGCGCTGAAACCCAGACGGCCAATCGTTGGACTTCTTCATGACATTCATCCGATTCAGTTTTTTCTTTTGTGAAACACTGCTGTCTAAAATGTTCACATTACATTTCTGAATAAATTAGCTTTTTTCATCTATTTATTTAGACAAAGTGAGTTTGAGATCAACACATTACAACCAGAGTTATTTAAGTTTCAATTTACTTTTTCAGTTTTAGTTTCAGTTTTCGTTTTGTTTTGACTTTTCAGTTTTGTTTTAGTTTTAGTTTTCAACTCTTTTCAGTTTTAGTTTACAGTTTCAGTTTTCAAAACTTTTCAGTTTTAATTCAGTTCTGTAAACATTCAGCAGAAGCAATTAGATGTCATTTGTTTATTAATGACATTTGTTTGATTATTAAGAACAACAGATCTTATTAAATTCATGCTTTCATGCTATTGTTACGCAGTTTCAAGCACTCGCCGCTAACCGTTGCAGACACGTCCGCCGACTCGGCGCTTTGCCACACAGCCAAAAAATTAATTCAGTTTTCAATTTTCAAGTTTAGTTTTAGTTTTAGTCTTGTACTTTTTCAGTTTAGTTTTAGTACACATTCAATTTCGAAATATAACTTTTCCGTTAACAACAAAGTTACTTTCAGTTTTAGTTAACTTAAATAACACTGATTACAGCTAGTCTATATATGCAGATGCAACCGCGACACAAGAGCAATTTAGAAGCTTCGAACGGAGAAAAGTGCAGGCACCCAGGGTGAATTGGATTACTTTAGGAATTGTGTGCCTCTTATACCTATTATGAAGCATTCTTTCTAGCTTTAGTTTGTCTTAATTCTAAACCACATACATAGTAATCCCATTTTGTACTATCATTATCACTACCATTATTATTATATCATTATTATTTCTATTATTATTATTGAATCAATTATACGAAAATGAAAAAAATTGATGCTAAGATAGATTTCACCCGTAATCTCTTTTTTTCCATATATTCTGACCTAGATGTGTGAAACTTACTTATGAAGTCCGCGAAATCCAGTTCTGCATCTCATACCCTCATCACATGATCAACGCCATCTATGTCGACGAGGAATTCTTCGCCTGAATGATTTCCGAAGTTGTTATCGACAGGTTGAACAGAGTAGTAATTTCCATTGATTGAAAGGGTGCCTCTCTGCTCAGAAAGACAACAGTCAATAATATAAACTTCTTAGTCGTGAAAGGAATGATTTAGTATCCTACCAAAATTCAGTGCTGGTTTACAGACGAATAAAAGGAGAGATCACTGTGGCGTGGTGCCAAGTGGAAAGCCGATCACTCATAGCTCTTCTGGCTATTTTTTCTTGCCTGGTGCTATATAAATTTCTAATGAAAATTAGTATTACTAATTACAATTACAAGCCAATTGCCAACCAAGTTCAATGTTGGTCAACTTCACTGCGCTCGCCAAATATAATATCAATAACAATTAGCGCTCAATAGCTTTACTAGTCTTTAAAACTTTCAGCCAATTTGAATTATTGAAATATGGTCTGACTCGAACCAAACCTAACCCAACCTGTCTTGCCTAATTCATATCGATTACAGAATATAAATGCCTTCCTTACGCAATTCTTGATCAGCTGTCCGTTTTGGTTTTTCATTTCGATCACGATAGACGCACTGCTATTCATGTACAATAGACTGCAAACTACAATTTCCAGAAATAGGTTACATTGCCACAATCCAACGACCATAAATAACGTTTACTATCGCAGCGGTAGCACAATCACAAACATAAATGTCATCATTATTGTAGTCATCGTCTGTCATCAAGAAGATTAAGGACACAATGTGTAGAAGCAACAGCTCTGCTGTCGGGAGAGCGTTACAACTGTATATACTTATGAATGTCCCTCAATAGTACATTTCTGATTACCATCTAAACCATTTTCTGGTATGTCTGTATATATATTTATCTGTCCCAATAAAATTCGCGAATGTGCTGTAGGGAAATGCAAACATTTTACACCGCGTTCTAGCGCGAGTTGCTAAGCGAAAGCGAAAAGTTGGTTAACTCGGGAGATGTCGCCACTTGCCAACGCTTAATGCCTACAATAACGATAGACGATTTCTCGTTTTAAGTCTTCAAAACCTTCTGGCAAATTTAGTTTATTGAAAGATGGCAATTGTGTTTGGAAAGTAATTACTCGTTTACTTACTTACTTCACCTTATATAGCTCATCACTGCTACATTCATCCAAATTGGTGGTGCGTCAATATTATTGCTTAACCTGTGAGTTGTGACTCGGAACCAAACCTAACTTAATCTGTTTTGTCTAGTTGATTTTGATTTAGCGCCTATGAAAGTTTCCTTACACAACTCTTGATCAGCTGTCCGTTTTCGTTTTTCATTTCAATCACGATAGATGCACTGCTATTCATTTCGTAATAGACGGCAAACTGCATGACAGAAGAAGATACGCGTAACATTGACTGAATTCATAAATCGCATTTCATATCGTTGCGGTAACTCAATAACAAACATAAATGTCATCATTATCGTAGTCATCGTCTGTCGTCAAGAAAATGTTTATAGGCAAACTGTAAAGCAATAGCTTAGCTGCCGCGAGAGAGACCAGAACTATGGACAGACAATGACATGTGCACATAATAATAATTATGCCTATTACATACTATAAAATCAATCTATCAATCTTTGTTGAAACCACCAATCAAGGTACATACCAAATATATTTCACATATCAAGATGGTAACATGGAAGGCCCTTAGGGGATGGAGATACCGCTTGCAGGGACAACTATTTGCTAAGCCTTAAATTAGCACAGTGGCAGGACGGTTAACAGCTGAATTTAATAAATACATACATGTATATTTAAATAGTTGCAACGGATTGCAGAGGTTCACAGTGTTCCCATGGTAACGTTTCAGTGCTCGTTAATAAGCTTAAATTTAGAGTAACACTGTAGAAATATGGAGTTCACGATCTCCACTGACAATGGCATCTAGCTGTTCAGCGTGGTTAAGCTAAAGTCCCAGGTCATACTGAAAAGATGTATTTGTACCTGGCCTGAGTTTTGCCATACGAAAAAAGTTTGAGATGAAAAAAAAACCTAGGGGGGGGACCACCCCCTCTTTGGTAGCCAGAGATCTAAATCAGTGATCTCCAGATATAGCGATGCCACGATAAATCACCCCTGAGAAAGCCCAGGCGAAGCCGGGTACGACCGCTGGTATGTATTTAGCTGTGACGGTTAGTGTCAGCTCAGCTTTTGGTCCAATGGCTACTTGATATTGAATTGTTTGCATAATATCTTAAAAGCATCTTCTAATTTTCGTCTTGCAACAGTGAACCTGACAGACGCAACGTTTATTTAACGGTGCATTGCATGCAGTAAAATAGAATGAGGAGATTGACGTCTTTTAGTTAATACAGTTATTCAGTTATTCTCAGAAATCTAGATAACAATTTTAGATTTCTGGTTAAAGATTTAAAATGGACAACGGCTTGAATCCTAGATGGTCAAACAAGTGGAGACGTATATGATAAACACCATCGAGCAGTGATTTTATGTTCTAAAGGACGGAAGAAAGAAAAAGAAAGAGAAAGAAAGACTGCCAGAAGGACTGAAGACAGGAGGAAAGAATGTAAGGTAGGCAGTATTTCCATTGTTATTCACACTGTTATACATAATGCACTTTAATTATTCTACACAAAGAGTATGGCCTTCGTGTACTTGAACAACTGTGAAATGAGGTGTGAGACGACTTGCTCTTTATGCAGGGGTTCACATAGTTTCACGTGGCAACGTTTCAGCGCTCGTGAAAAAGTTGGGCTCTGTGCTTAGATTCAGAGTAACGCTTCAGAAATTTTTAGTTCACGATCTCCGCTTACATACAGTGTCTTACAGCTATTCAACGCGCTTTAGTAAGCGTCCCAGGTCATATTGAACCAGTGTGATTTTCGTTAACGATAACGATAACGAAAATGTTCGTTAACGAAAATAAAATGACTTCGTTAACGATAACTATAACTATAACTAAAAATATCATTAACTATAACTATAACTATAACGAAAATAACACTAACGAAAATTCATCTTTATTTTCGTTAATACAAAAAATAAAAATAGGAAGTGCAATATGGACGATTCGACATAAATGAGAACAAAAAATTCGAAATTTTTATTGTGAAATTTGTCAGTTACTTTGGAAACTCGTGTATTCATGAAGCTGACTGTACCCATGCTTCAAAGGTTTTCATAGCTCTGAGTAAATTGTGAAACAGCGTATTAATACGCACAATTTTGCTTATAGACTTAATTATTGTAACTAAGTAGTAACTAAAATTAACTAAAATAAAAATCCATTAACTATAACTATAACTATAACTAAAAATAATACTAACTATAACTATAACTATAACTAAAATAAAAATCATTAACTATAACTATAACTATAACTAAAATAAAATCTGTAAGGAAAATCACACTGTATTGAACAGATGTAAATATACCTGGCCTGAGTTTGGCTTCCAGGTGGTCTGTGCTCCGTTTGCTGCTACTACGACGGGGACATCGGAAGGAATGTTCATGTTTCTGGTAAGGTTGAGGGTGATTGTTTCGTTCACTGTCGTCAAGGTCAGGACAATTTTTCCTGGCATTGTCGTCACATTGTTGTTATGTTGTGATGTGCTGTTGCTTGCATTGCTACCTGTTGTGGCGAAACAACAAACGACAAAGCACAATGAACGTTTGTCTCTGAAATATTCATATCAATTTAAGGAATGCGTGAAAATAGGTATTTATTTAACCTTTAAGAGAATTATTTCATTGTTGGCTGTGAAGGACATCTTCTTTAAAACGTGCTTTCAAAACTTGAGCTTCGACGGGGGAGAACGACCAAACGACCCGTGAGAGTATTATAGCCTATGGCTTCTGCAAAGTAACGTCAGGCGCTGACATCTGCACGAAGTTGACATGACGACCTAGTTTTGTTGCATGGAGGTCGCTGTTATGAATACAGCTATTCAGCCGCTGTGGTTCTGTGATACGTCTGAGTCACTGACCTATGACTAAGAATCGAATTTCATTGGTCTGCTTTTATACATATTCACGAATAAAGAATCTAAAAACAAACACTGACAGAGAAAATCTCTTCCAATTTGTAAAAGAGTCTTGTAAAGTGGGTTATTTATTAAACTTAATTACACAATGTGTGATTTCTGCCAATGCCTAATTGTTTACTACAGACGTCTGGAAAATTCAAGAATGTTTAAAAAGCAGAGGGCGGCGCTATACATGTAGACAACTCTGCCACTGTTCGCTTTCTGACAGTGCCAGTCCCAAGCTTGGATGAAGGAGGAGGGCGACGCTAATGGTCTTTGTTACCACACAGCTAGTCGTTAAAAAGGAATACACATATAGACTGGAGTCTTTCGTTTGCGAATATGAACTACTATCACACGTGAAGCACCTGGACTGAAATCTCTGTCGGTAAACCATAGGCTTGTGTTTTTGACAGATTGCACTTGAGCATTTGGTACAAGAACCCGTTACAGCAGCTCTCATTTTACTGTGAGGATTTTAACTTTCTAGACACAATCTTTAAAGTTACGATTTTTAGACGAACCACACCTGACGCTACTCACTTGGTACTACTAGGCAATCAACAGCAGAAAGAAGTGTCCAGGTCGCCAATAGGATTGCGAGTAGACGTTGTAACAGAGCCATCTGTCAATGGTTGTGTTGAAACAGACAAATTCTGTGGTTTCTCCAAATCTTCACCGGATGAAATCGTCTTCACTGGTCTTGTAGTTTGCGATCTTTTGTGTCGAAGCAGCTTAAGTTTAAATAGTTCCTCAGAGTTCTAAACCAGGTGAATTCGTCTTCGCTGTTCTTGTAGTTCGCGCTTTTCTGTACATTGACCATGCTTGCCTCTGTATTTATATACTCTCATTCGCTAGGATGTGACAGGGGAAGACCAAAACGGATTTCAGGACTCTGCACTAAGCTGAGTCTTTAGCCTATGTTTCAAGTAATCGGTTGGGACAATACGTGCACGCCTCCCACATTCGCATTCAGCCTTAGCCGCACCTTCTTCGCCACCTCACTCGCTATCCGTGGAACTCAGCTGCATGAAGGGCCTTGCGGTTTTCTTCTTCACCTAGGTTAGTCATCGAACCGAGCTCAACGATGTCTTCGGTCATGCTGGTTAGGCCCAGCAGTGCTTGCCTAGTGTAATTTCGGTTCCATGCAGTCAGATGGCCTGACCAGCTAGGCCACTGATCGGCTACCTTAAATCGTGAGTCAGATGGCAAACCCTCCTTCCTGCTTTGTCACTGACGAATCTTGGGCTAGTATGGTGGACATGGTGCATAGTGGACATTTTATACGGGTTTTCTTCATAAAGTCGTTGGTACCGGAACCAGAGTACAGGCCATCTCATTACCGATCTTCGTCTGAAGTGATCTTTTATTTTCTGCAGAAACTTCACCTGCACTCACGATTTTATTCACATGCTTAGATGGTCATTCAGTTTCCGCAAATATAGGGGCTATATAAATATATATTCATTCTTTACACAAATTAAACAACTGCCAACACAGAATAATTCGCCACAACTCAATGTTTTTCCTGATCTAAAATCGCTTCGAAAGGCGCTTTAGATAGGCTATGCGACTTACATTCTATGCACGTACACAAGGGAGTGACAACTGTAGACTACATAAAGGAGAAGGAAAGGAGGCCATCTAAATACAATCTTTCATCAAAGCCAATAGCGCAGATTTCTAATCTTCTCCAACCAGATAATCATAGTTTGAAAGTAATAAATGATTTATGTTCCAGAGCAAGAGAAACAGAATAGAAACTTATCAAAGCATAATCAACCTTCCGATCAAACATGAGCTATCAGGACTTGAAATAGCGCCTTTAGTTAAGCTGATCTCTCTGACGTAGCTGTTTTTTGGCGCTTAGAATATTGAAAATTTACATTACAAAACTGGGAAATTTCGAAGATATACAATAGGCCTACATTGCGATATATACTTAGTGCAATTATACTTGGGCTATGTATCTTACTAAAATTATGAAATACAGTTGATTTATATTTCGAACTAAAGGTAGCCTATGATATGAATTTTGTTGATGATGATTGAATACTTAGTGCATGGGCGTATTTAGGGGGGGGGTTTACGGGTTCAAACCCCCCCGAAATAAATAATTGCAAAAAATTTTTTAGTCATATTTTCCAACTGCGAAATTAAATCTTTGGATGACATTGCTTGTACGTGAAACTTCGAAACTTTTACTTACTTTTTTATATTATTTGGTTTCTAGTTCATATTGCTCTTTGTATCTTAGTCTTTGGGTGCTTCTGTGCTTGGTTTGACTTCCGCCTTTCAATGTCTAGTGGGCTTAGCTGTAATTTTCTGTCTTTTACGAGTGACGATGATTTCGAAAATTGAAATCAAAACACGACTCAAACTACATCAAAGCTACGAGTAACAGCTGGTTCCTATCAGCACTGAAATAATAGAGCAATTTTGTTCAGATGACAGCTTAAATTGCTACCATTACAGTGTGGAAATTCAAAAAAAATTTCCCTCCTAGACTTTGGAAACCCCCAAATTGTTTCCTGGCTACGCCCCTGACTTAGTGTACTCAGCATACCTATTTATAAATATGAAAAGATATCCGTGTTCCAGTGGGAGACAGGAGGGGTGCACGCGGTGCGCTTTTAGCCAAGACGGAATTAGGCCTACTTAAATGCGACATTTGATTATGGCAGCATTTGCACGGTGAAAATGTCGCTGATAAGACAAAATGGTTTCACATTATTGAGAGCTGCCTCAGTGAATCGTGCTGTTCTTTACCAAACCGTTTATGAGGTCAGAGTTCGCCACAAATTGGCCAGTCTTCAGGAGTGTGAGTCATCTTGCACCTAGCAAAATGCAAAGCAACTTTATAATTTCATACAATTTTCTTCAGCTAACTACAATACAATTAGTCTATGCATCGAAAATAATTTATTGCTACAGGAAGAGAAAAGAAATTATTATAAGACATGCGAAATTAATCGGGGATTGGTTGAGCTAGATGCAATGAAGTCATTGCTATGTATTCTTATGAATTATTATGAGTTCTTGCACGGTTGAGTGATCACAGGGCGGTCACGCTATTTCTGCATCAATGGCAAACGCAGAGCGGGGGTTTTGGTGCCCTGCCGCATCGCAATTGGGTTACGAGCAAGTGTAGCAAACCTTAGTCAGTCGTGTGTTGATTCATGACTTATTCAAAGAAAACGCACAGGTTTACTTAGGCCTAATCCTAATGGATTTCATGTTAGGCTATTCAGAACTATTGCACCAAGCAAACAACAATTACTGCTAACAATGACAAACCTTTCTTAGATCATTACTATTGACATTCGTTGGGCATCACGATCCCTCTTGGAATAGAATTTCTTCCGATGGAAAATTCAGAAAGCTTTAAGGAACAGTCATGTGTAAGACATTATTTGCTCAAAGAACTTCAAATAGATTACGTGCATGAAATGTCTTTACCACTGCCGTGTGCAACCTGTCGCTTTTGAGGTGAGAATTGTTGGGCACAGGTTAATTTCCATGCCACTTTTGCAGATCATCCATACCCTTTCGCCCCGAGAATGTGTTCCGGTCAGAAGGTAAAGAAACACAATTATACGACAAAGATATCATTCACTTATCAAATAATTATGATCAACTCAAATTCATTACTGATCTTATAATTAATTCTCCATCTCTACGTCATCGGTATTATAATGATTACGATTATACATGTAATTTCCTGATAATAAGGCCAAATAATAATCTACATGCTGGATAAGGACTATGATAAGACTATGGACTCGTTCCTTTGCTTCAATTGGTCCCTCTCTTTGGAATGCTCTTTCTCCTTCTGTTCGCTCTAAAATTCTCTCTGGCAGTCTCTCTTCTTCCTTCGCTTTTCTCAAAACCTGTTTATTTTCGCGGGGCTTAGCACACTGGGAGCGCTTCTGAACGGTTCACCCTAGGAGAGGCGCTTTACAAATACTTAAATACGATACGATATGAGACATAATGCAAAAACTAATGTAAAGTTTATATATTCAACTTTAACTGCACAGAGTGTGAAGGACTTTATCGGACGGACGTGCGTCGACATACTTCGGAAATTCAAGTGGTTTAGATTTACCGTTAATGATAGGCCTAGGGGAAGGGCTTCTAATATGGGCCACCTAAGAAACTTTTCTTATTTCATAGCACAGAAGCAAATTAAACGTGTAGTTTATTTATTCCATGCATTACTTGGCATGAGTTGTTGCCAAATATGAAGGAATTATTCCTTAATCTGTGCAAATAAATTTTTAACGAATTTTTTTCAAAATACGGAAAATGGCTCATATTACACGACCGGGTGTGTAATATGAGCCACCATTTTAAAGATGGAATTGCAATGTTTCCGTGCCGCAGACTAATATTAAAACAGTAAAAAACGATTTTCTGAGATTAAACTTACTAGGATAACCATTAAGAAACAATTTGGCCTATGCCTAATGTAAACAACACTGAGAACCGGTTACATGGAAAAAATAGCCATTTCTACTGTCTCATTCCATAAAGATATGGCCCATATTACACATTCGATCACAGGACCGTATTACAAAAATGGTGTGCCTCGGGGAAATCTGTTATAGCGTGATCGACGAATATATTATAGATCAACAAAGTTGTGTTTTTATATAATAAAGAAATTGTCTATCTTCTGAAACATCAGGGCATACCATAGATGAAATCCTAAACTATATAACACTTGTTGAAGTTCAGCAAGTCTTATAAGCAACATGTACCAAAACATAAACGTTGATGTTTTTCGGGCAGAAGTTATTAGTAAAGGGACACATCCAGAACAGGAAGTTGAAATCAGTATACGGATGGTTTCCCAATGTAAGAGCTCTCCGCAGACATGATAGGTGGGAAATACGGTCGAGGCCCATATTACACAGTGGCCCATATTACAAGCCTTTCCCCTACTTGCATTGCATAGTCTCACAAAAACAGGCCTTAATTCATTTTCCTAAGTTTTGCTAAAGACGTTCTAATAATAGGCTATGGATTGTCTGACTGTCCGAAACATGACTGATTACGGTTATGGCCAATTTGTCAAGTTACAAAGAATCAGGCAAGCTTATAGTATCGGGAACTGAAGGATATGGTGCGTTAGTTTACTGGCGTCGTGATTGTCGGTTAGGGTGAGGTCAGGTGTCGTGACTCGTGAGTGTCGGTTAGGGTCAGGGTTAGGGTTAATGTCGTCATCAGAAATCATGGTACCATCCGGCGTCCACGCAGCATGCCCAAAGATACTGTATAGTTCCTCAGCCATCGATACTATAAGTTTGCAAAGATTCCTGTGTGAGACTATATATATATGTTTACATATGTAAATAGGAATGTATATTAGGGTGGTTGCATCTCTAATGGAAAATTTTCAACTTCAGTTGTTTACTTTCGCCAACCCGGCATTCCGTGCCAATTGGTTTAGAAGTACTGTAGCCCAAAAATTATCAGGATTGAACAATATCTAGGACTGCCACAACGTCTTTGAAATTTTGACTTTTACAAATAATTTTCGTCATTTCGAGTATAAGTATTTGATTCGCATTTTTGGACCTATGTTTAGTTTTCAACAGAAAAGGTGGATGATTTTACTTAAGCACAACTTAAAAATAATTTCTACAATGTTAATGTGTGTGTGTTTCCTTTTTAACGACTAGCTGTGTGGTAACAGAGACCATTAGCGTCGCCCTCCTCCTTATCCAGGCTTGGGACTGGCACTGTCAGAAAGCGAACAGTGGCGGAGTTCTACAATGTTAATGTTCTCGTTGATCGTTTATTATTAATTTTTGTTGGCATTTTAGTGGTATTTGATCCGTGAGTTCCTGAGACCGATAACCACAAATCTATTCGAACAAGCATACACAAAAGGGTGCAGTGGAAAATAAGGGAAATTTAGACATTCGAAAAGTAATAGCAACCAAAAGTTGCCTAATGGAATGGATCAAACACTGTTCAAAATTAAAAAAAAAATATTAATGTCTTCCGCCCCCACCAGAGGGCCAAAGTTACGAGACAAAGCGTTTTTCGAGAAAATTGTAGGTTTTCTTGTAAAATATTCTAATTGAAAACTAATTAACTGCCATTCAATATACCGCTAGAAAGAGCTCTTAAAACTAAATAAAATGATGTGTTAATTGTCAGAATATGCCCATATTTGTAGAAGTTATTAACTTTTACCATTTCCTCAATAATAATAATAACTCTAATAAATAATTTTAATCACTAATCAGTGTAATCACTAGTAACCATGCATACAATAAATGTAATTGTGCTGTAATCTGGACCTACTACAGGCAGTTGAATTTATTCCTGGTTCAAGTGTTCACTTTTCATTATGATTACAACTATTATGCTTACTGTTCGAGTGCTCCTATATTTGATAAAGGGTGAAACTTTGATGGTGTTGTGGCAGTCCTAAATATTAAAAATTTTTCATACAACTTTTTGTGTGATGTTTCTGGATGGAATGGAACCAAATGGAACCTTGGCGAACACTAGTTGCACACTTTTATTTTTAAGAACCACCCTAATGTATATGTGTTAAAATATATATATTATGTATATACTATATAGGCCTAATTCACTTAGTTGCACATGTCGAGAAATCGCCATTATAGCTGTTCATGCTACTCTATATATATAAACCTATTATAATGTGGCGACCACCGTCCGGACGCTGCTTGCTCACGGCTCAGTATTGACCCCAGCGCACTTCGACGTCTGGAGCCACCTGAGTCACTACCTTGTCTCAGTGCACATTTTAACAGATTTGGACTACTGGGACAAAGTCTGCCACGACTAGGGGTACGGTGAGCGTCGTAACCTCCCCAGGCTGGGTAGCCGAACAACGCATTTGAAAGCATTTGTTACCAAATGGAGCCCGTTTTAGCTAATTTGCTTTTTATTATATTATTATACATATCCATATTTAAGTCATGCATAGAAAATTGAAAATATTGCATAATTAGTTCAACCGTACCACCAAAATAATTGATATAATTAAGTCTTCCACTCACACTCCTCTGATTGGTGTTCACTGTGAGAGGCGCTTTATAAATTTATAAATACAATACAATACTCACTCTTTAATCCTTATTACTGTATTACACGGATTTCCATCAGTACAGTCATTAGTCTTTAAATCCTTTATTCGTTCATAAATATAAAATATGGCCAGAACTGTGTTGTGACAAACATATATGTATCTACCTGGGTATCCGACTACCTGGAAGTTCACGTATCGGTCACTCTCTCGGTCTGTGTTGACCTCCCTCTGTACCTAGGATTTTCGTACTCCTCACGTCTGGCTCTGACCTGCTGTATCTCGCTAGTATGCGCTTCCACGGTTTACACAACCATTTCTCTTCACGCGACCTCTTGGCAGAGTGGGCCTTTTCTCCGCCTTAGTATCCCATGAGCCAGGTTATCTTAATTATTATTACAGTAGTTTTATATAGCGCTCCTTCAAGACAGTCTACTCAGGAGCGCTCCCAGCCCAACCTCGGTCAAACAGGACAGTCTTAAGGCTAGAGAAGAACTGAGCAGAGTGTCCTATTGAGGTCAGACGCAGTGCCACCGGAAGCCCATTCCAGGTCACTGGGCCAGCCACAGAGAAGGCGCGGCGCTGTCGGATAGCAGTCAGAGCACGGGGGACAAGGAACTCTGATTGCACCGCTGAGCGTAACGAGCCACGACGCGGAACAGTCACAGTAGGGCAGCAGAGTTCCCGCAGATATGGAGGAGCCAGGCCCTCAGTGCAGCGCCGGACCAATGCAGAGACCCGGTAGGCAATAAATTAATGAAATAAGGAGCTCTACAGTTGTGCCTGGGAGTGGACGAACTCGTAGGCTTCGTTTCTGTGTCCTCTGACTCGACTCTGTCACCGGTTCAAGAGGTAAGTATCAGTAACGTTAGTCCTTGTTTCACACAGACCTGTGTAGACCTATGCACTTCCTTCTGTGGGAATTTTAATGTCTCTCACACACCTGAAAGAACCACGATCAGATCTTTCAGGTAGTTCCCCAAACAGATTTTGCAATTAGTACTGCAAGTAGAGTGTCTGCGGTTAGTCCGCGAGTAGGAATTTTGCGTTTAGTCCTGGGAGTAGAAACATTCCGCTGGAAAACCGCGAGTATAAATATTGCGGTTAGTCCCTCAAGCAGAGATCCCGTCGGGAAACCGTTAGAGTAACTACGATCGACATTAGGTGTCCAACAAAAATTTGCAGGTAGACCGACAGTTGAGATTTTGTGGTTAATCCCTCAAGTTGCAAATAATTATGAGGATAGACCCGCAAATGTTGAGATTTTGCAAGAAAGTTATCTTATGTTTTCGAACGGCACCAACGTGGTCGCCCTCCGCATATCTATCGAACAGAATCAATAATTATTGAGAACTTACCCCAAATTTCCAACGAAGAACTAACTCATCAGGGACCTTCAGTGAGAAAACAAAATAAATGTCTCCAATTTCTTTGCCTTTGTATATAACTAAATTCACGCAGAGACCCTTTTGCAATAGGAAACAAACAGCTATAGTCTAAAATTAAATTATCGGATAATTTAATTTATTTCGATATGACTGTACGTAGCATTGGCTTCACATGATTGGCATCGTGTGTGTCTTCACTGAATTTAACTGGGAGGTTTTTTATTTATTAGTTACTTTTATTATACAGTTATTTCATTTTTATTAACTTATGTGATTTTAAAATTTCTCACAGGTCTTGTTTTTAGTTACGGCAGTGCAGTGAAGTCTGTAGCGCAGCATGCTCTTTCTGTGAGTATTTGTTTTGTTCCTTCACATTTCTGTCTCTCTCTTGAAAGCACCTTAATGCTCTTTCGAAATATTTGCATTCTTCAAATTTTGAACACTAACGCCAGCTATCGCCTCATCATAGATTTTAACTTTTAGATTAGAGTTCTTTAAAAAAATTAAAGATACACGCACGTCGGTTAACAAATTTGACAAAATGGTAAAATTCTAATTAATGACTGTCATCGCGCCGATGGCGTATGCACAATGTATCAGCCGATGCAACCAACTCTACTGCAACCAACTCTACTGCAACCAACTCTACTGCAACCAGCTCTCTACTGCAACCAATAACTCTTTATCAGGTAAATATCCTGACAATTCAGTCATCCAGAAGATCAATCAAGTTTAGCTGTGCCATAGATTGATAATTATCAGCAAAACATAAATTATATCTATGACACAACATGTTTCAGGAATCAGGATATTACTTTAAAAATTGTATTGAACATTAGAATATTGTCTAAACATTACTGTTATATATATATATATATATATATATATATATATATATATATATATATATATATATATATATATATATATATATATATATATATATATGCTGCTAGTTTGCACCAAGTTGTAACTCAATGACATACTGTAGTCACACAACTTGCTTACCCGATGTTTTCGAACGGCAGCAAAGTGGTCGCCCTCCCCGTATCTATCGAACGGAACTAATGGGGAACTTACCCCGAATTTCTAACGAAGAACCAACTCTTCAGGGACCTTCAGTGAGGAAATAAAAGAAATATCTCCAATTTTCTTAAACTTGTGGGCTACATATCTAACTTCATGCAAAGCACCTTTTGCATTAGGAAACAAAAAGCTATAATCTAACGACATGATTCCGACAATGTAATTTAAGACTAGACGAGTTATCTAGATATGACGGTAAGTAAAATTGGCTTCACATGATTGTGTGTCCACTGAATTTAACCGGGAGTATTGTTTCTTTAATTAGTCACTGTTAGTATATTAAGAATTAATGGGCTAACCGAAAAACCTTCGTTTCTTACTGTAGCTTGGTCTGCGCAGACAGTTTATTCAGGCAAGACAGATTCCGAGTAAGCAGGTTAAATGAAACTCACATAAAATTCACCAATTAATGATTATGGTATTTTTCAATAGAATTTCACGTACATTAATCGTATTATATTTTGAGTTTCATATGTAGGTTCTTCTTAATTTTGTTCTTATGGTTCTTTGCTAATACGTTTTATCGTGATGTTGAGACTTCATTAAAAGTGCTCCTAAATTATTCGCCTGAAGTGCATCACAGGTGCGCTCTCTTCCCTTAGATTGGATTTGAACTTCGGGTTTATTTACATCGGAGATTTATCAATTGCTTTCTAATGAGCGGCCATTGTAGACGTGGGTCACAACTCAACTTTTGTGATTAAAAGTGCTTCTACTGTCTACGATTTCAAATTTTTGCACAAGTCTTTAGTTGAGCTCATTTTGTGACTGAGGGCATTTATTTTGTGCCCTCACATTTCGACGCATTGAAAAGTTTCTGTCTCTCTCTTGAAGTGTTGCGAGGTTAATGCTCTTTCTATATAATTTGCATTCTTCAAATCTTTCCACACTGACGCCAGTTGTCGCCTCATCACAGATTTTAACTTTTAGGCTAGATTTCTTTAAAATTGCTTATGAATACACGCACGCCGGTTAACAAATTTGAGAAAATATGGCTTATTCACAATGTATCAGCCGATGGTCTACTGCAACCAACTCTTTATCAGGTGAATATCCAAACAGTCAGTAGGCTAATACCCAATAGATCAGTCAACTAAACTTTACTGTTATCTGCAGTCAGTTTGCACCAAGTTGTAATTTATACTGTAGTCACACATCTCTTTATGTATCGATGTTTTGTTTATTGCAAGTTTAGACAGTACACCATGCATCAAAATATAATAATACATAACAAACATAATTGCAAGAAATAGACCCATAGATAAAAGACTAAGCCTATACGCCTTAATATGCACAAGTGAAATTGAATGTCTTTTACTTGTGCATAAATAAACTATACAGGAATAATAATTTACTGTAGGCTACAGTAGAGTCAAACTAGATTTGTTTAAATGGCATATTCAACTTTAAATAATTCAAGCGAAACAGTTACATAAAAAGTCAAGAAAAACGTAATCAAGTCAAGTGTTCTACATTCGCTTAAGCCTACCATGATAGGCCGACCAATAGAGGCACAGGTAGACCTAACCATATGTGCACACATTCTAATTCTATTTCTTTAACAGTGCACTGAACTACAAGTATGACAAGCTTTCGATAAATATGACAAAATTGCTGGGTCACTCGATATGAAACGAACGATCATGACCTTTGCAATAACTTGAGATTCATAATTTTACGTCCGCGTGGTATTCATTAAACTTGGTAAGACGAACCCAACGGTGGGTGTTCACGATGTTCAGCATGGAAACCTTGGGCGTTGTATATAACCTCAGTCTATGCACAGCGAAAGATTATTTGCATTTTCCCACAGAGCCGTTTACATAAATTCACATCCTGTTTTTAGTAGCGAAAGCATCCTTGATATCAATAAATATTTATAAGCGATAAAGACCAGTGTTTTTGGACTTATTGTGTAGCTAAAACGTCTTGTCTTAAAATAAATATGTAAATGCTACATTATATATCGCACAAAGAAATATTAAGTTTAAATACTTAAGTCCCCTGAAGGCGCTCAATATCTTTCTTGACACAAAGGTCTACTTACATAAAACACTATTAGGGTCGCTAGTTTTAACAAAGAAAGAACGCGTTATAAAAAGTATCTGACAAAACCACTAAGAACTTAATGACCAGTCTATCACGAAATTGGAAAGATGACTTGATTGAAGTTGTCTAGGAACGTAATTCGTTCGGTTTGGCTTTGAATCAAGTGACCATGTCGGTTACCATCTAGGAACAGTCCTCGCATCAGTCGTTCTGGTTGGTGTTGTAGTATTCCACTCGTCATCAAGAATAATAGTTTTCGTGGAGACAGTCTAAGATTGAAAACAACAGTCAACATCAACAAGGTATGAATCATGATCTCAGTTTCTGAAAAAAGAAATATGCAGCAATTCGAATGAAAGTGCCCGTAGGTTATCTTGGAGGGGCGCTATATAAGTCCTCTGAATGAATGAATCAGGTCTGCGTTTCTGAAAAAAAGCTATATATATAGCAATTCGAATGAAAGTGCTATTAATGATGACTGTTGAAACAGGTTTTCACTTGAAGGTCAAACAATACTTTGACGTAAAATCTTCCCAACTAACTACCCTTTACATGTCAAACATCCTTTTTGAAACTTTTTACAACAGATTTTAAAGATTTTGGATTTGTATTTAACAAATTAGATAGCAGGGATTTTTAAGGATTATTTCTAAGGAATTGGGCAAACACGAGTAATGATCGCTTTAGATATATTAAAACTATAATGCATTTAGAAAAATTTGCAAATGTATGTAGACTAAGTAAATAAATAAATGTTTAAAGTGCTCACTCAATTCAATAAAGGAGCATGTTAATTGTAATGGCATAATACTTATATGGTTTTAAAGCAAAACCGCTGAAGTCTCTAGGTAAATTGCCTTAGCCAATGTAAATGCACATTCAATTATGCGTAGATACTAACTCGGATTTCATTTGCTGCTGCTGTATCTGCTGCATGTGCTGCAGCAGGTCGAAGCTGTTTGAGAATCGTAGCATTGACCAGCAAGTATCGAAGAACACCATGGTGCGTTGTCGATGCAGACTACAGCAAAATCAATACGTTTTCTGCAATTTGGTTATCCAATAGAAATGAAAAACCGAAAGACTAACAGTTCACTTTCCTACATGGCTTGTTATATATATATATATATATATAATATATAATTATAATTATATACATATATATATATATGCGTATATATATAAATATGCACAACGCATGCATACATGCATGCCTATCAGACTGGGCATGCATGCATACATACATAAACATAGACACACAAACACATTCATACGTAAACACACGTAGGCATGTAACTTCATGTAAACCATATAAAACATTACTCACCCTTAATGTCTTTCATGCTTCTATAGCTCCTTAGGAACAAAAGTGAATGAACTTTTTCATAACTTGTTTAAAATTCTGCATTTTGATAAATTATGCAATAAGTTACCTTGATCTGCAAGACGCATATTCTTGTACGGTGCACAGCGCTGGCAACACGTATCAGCCACTTCTGGCCTCATGCATTCCGTCGGTCCTTTGACGTAGTTCGCACACCATTCAGCTTTGTCTCCGTACTCGCAACCTGTTCAGCAATGGACAAAAATTCATTTGCCAATGCTTTCTTTCAAAAACATCGTCATATTGGTGTGGCTTAATCTGACCTGTCGTATATTTACTAGACTTTACCCGCGATTACGATATGTAACAGCGATCGCCTTTAATCAACCTCTGGTTAAGGTCCGGAGAAGTCATACGATTAATTATATCACATTTTAATTAGACTATTAAGATTGCTGCTTCTCACAACTTACTTAACATTGGCGTCTGGTCTCTGCTTGATACATGGATGATAACATAATTATTGTCGATGCTAATAATTCTTTAAAATAGCTTAAGTTTTAACATCCAATTTTTCATAGGTAAAATTTTCAAAGGTTTTTAATGACTGTTACCACCGCTAATGTCATTTCGTGTCAAAAATAGTGACAAGTCGCCCTTTTTAATCTGCGCCCGCTTTTTGGTCCCCAGAAAGTTCATAGCTTCCTTTCTCTTAAATTTTGCTGTGCATTGAGCGTATTTCTTTGTCTCCAGTTTCGAAGTCTCTTATCTGATTCCTATAAATTGTGTTAAATTCTGCATAGTTCTAGCAAGTACTGGCCATCACATGTAGTTAAATGAACTTTAAAACGAGGTGATTTCTTCAGTTCTATTAAATCCCTAAAACATTTCGACGCAATGAAATGTTCTTGTCCTTATTTTAAGTGCTGAGAGCCGTGGAACTTTTTAACGATCTTTCTTAACTGTTTTATTCTTTAAAGTTTGAACACTGACGCCAGTAACAGCTTAATCACAGTATTCAACTTTTAACTGGATCTCTTGTCAATAAATACATTTACGTCGGTAACAAATTATTTTAATTGTGATTAATAGTTTCCATCGCGCCGATGTCTTACAACATATCCAAGGATAACCCATCAAAACCAACTCTTTAACAGGGCAATATCCAAAAGATTCGTCATATCCAGATCAGTCAAATAATTATCAGAAAATATAGACTAACTTTTAGTTGTCTATGTCACATCAATCACTACTTTTCGTGAATCCAAAATTAAATCAAGCGAGACAGTTACAAGCAAATTCTAGAAAAACAAAAATGTATTTAGGTCAAGTGTGCTACATTCGCTTTAAGCCCATCATGATATAATTATAGTAATTACAGGAAATAGGTAATACAAATTATGTCTATGCATAAAAATCATTATTTTCACAGTGCAATACTATACTGGATAAATAATTTACTGTTGACAAGAAACTTTAGATAGCATTTCAAGCGAGACAGTTACAGGCAAACAAGAAAATAGAATGTATCCAAGTCACGTGTGCTACATTCGCTTTAAATCCAATAGAACTTTTTCATTATTTCAATGAGCTAAAACTATGACAAGCTTTCGACAACAACTGGAGATTCATAATTAACAACTTTCAGTGGTGTTCAATAAAACTTGGTAAGATTGAACCAACGAGACAACGAAGGGGTTCAAGATGTTCAACATGACGTTGGGACGTTGGGTGTTGTAAAACCTCTATACACGGAGAAGTTTACTAGCATTTTCCCACACAGCTATTTACATCAATTCACGTCCTTAATTTTAGTAAATTTAGTAGCAAGAATGCATCTTTATAAGCATGAATAATTATAAGCAATAAAAACCAATGTTTCTGGACTTGCTGTGTAAAACATCTTGTCTTAAAATAAATAGATGTTACATTATATACCGCACAAATAATAGTAAATACTTAGTCCTAGAAGGTGCAATAATACGTTTCTTGACACAAACATACATAAAACAGTTTTGCATTTCGCAAATATTTCTAATAAAGATAGAACGCGTTATAAAAACAAAGTATTTTACAAAACCGCTAAGAACTTAATGACAAGTCGGTCACGAAATTGAAAAGATGACTTGATTGAAGTAGTTCCTGCAAGTTATTCATTCGGTTTGGCTTTGAATCAAGCCACCATGACTGTTGCCATCTAGTAGGAGTCGTCGAAACAGTCGCTCCGGTTGTTGCAGCAGGATTCCACTCGTCATCAAGAATAATGGTTTCCAGAGAGTCAGACTAACATGAAACACAACAGTCAAAATCAGAATGGCATAGATTATGGTCCGAGTTTCAGAGCGTATATGCAGCAATTCGACTGAAGAAACTACTAATAATGACACATTAAATAGGCCTTGATTTAAAACAATATTGATGGCGTTATATCTTCACCAACTGTATACACCTTACATTGTTAAACATCTCATATGAAACTCTTCACACAAGCCCGACCCAGAGAAAAGAAAGAGGTCTTCAGACAACGATACAGAGGCACTTGGCCCACCAGCAAAATACATTCAGGAACGTGTCAAAGGAGGAAGCTGGTTCCATAGTGCAACTACCGTAACTACATGTAAACCATCAAAAAGCGTTAATAGCCTTCAGCGTTTATGATGCATCGTGTAGCTCAATGGAAAACTAAGAGAATGATATTATTATAGCTTCGACATGTGTAAAAATCTTCATTTTGATAAATTATGCAATTAGTTACCTTGATCTGCAAGACGGGAGTTCTTGTACGGTGCACAGCGCTGGCAACACGTATCAGCCACTTCTGGCCTCATGCATTCCGTCGGTCCTTTGACGTAGTTCGCACACCATTCAGCTTTATCTCCGTACTCGCAACCTGTTCAGTATTAGAATAATTCATTTGTCAATTCTTTCTTTTCAAAAATATCACCATTTTGGTGTTGTTTAATCTAACCTGTCGTAGGCCTATTTCTTTACCCGCGGACTATTATATTTAACTGCCATCGCTCTTGAAGCAACCTCTGGTTGAGGCCTTTTGCTAACTGCTCACGAATAAGATTATTAAGATTGTTGCCTCTCATACTGTAACAATGGCGATTAACTTGAAACATCGAGAATAAGATAATTGTAGTCGCAAATAAAATTCTTCAAACGCATGGCTCTCGCTTCAGAGAGGGACTCCCGGAAAGAATGTTGTCTTCTAACTGGCTGAAAGAATTTACCTATTAACTATAATGACCGCGATACACAGTAGTCTACTTTTAATGACAATTAAATTATTTTACTAAAATGATTGCGCAATCAATTCTGTCGGTTGTTGTCCTCAAAAACGTGATTCTGTAGGCTGAAGTAGAATTCGTATTTTGTTGAAATCTTCTTGAAATGATTTTGTTCGTATTCGATTTCGCGCTCATTTCAGCTCAAAAAGTCATTAACATTCGCTCATTAGGACTGCATTCGCATTTTTTCTCTCAATTTTTAAAATTATTATATAGTAGATCTTTTGTCAAGAGTTCTGGTCGAGTAGACATGTTTATTAATTTCGAAACTAGGCAACCTTGTCATTTCTTAACCTTGCTTGAAACGGCTTCCCAATACCACGGAGACGGAACATTACTAATCAGTTTAAGCAGTTAACAGTAAATTTGGGTTCAATCAGTTTACCTGGTGGGTTTGTGCTAATTCTGTAGTTTGAGCATTTAACACAGCAGGTGCTGCTTGACGAGTAGCATTGGCTTGGATTTAAACTGCTGCAATAGCTGGCTTGATCTCCTTGGGGGCACATGCCCGCAGCACCGATGGGTGGATTAGAGTTCGCCAAGACAGAACGACAGCTGGCACAGCATAGAGACCCTGTGCTGCCAGTGCATACTTCACGCGTAAGCGTTGTGCTTGAACACCATGGCGCTTGATCACCGTATTCACATCCTGTACAAGAAGCAACAACTTTCTCTCATAAGCAACGGCAAACGAAACGCATGCGATGTATTTTTTGTTGCAGAATTCAGAACATGATAAAATTCATATTTATTATGTGATTTAAATGAAAATTCGAATGAATGAATGAATGAATATTTAAAAAAACTTTCAACCTAATATTCACACTTTGAAAAAAATTTGTAAATTATATAATGAAAGTGCTCATCATCGCTGTATTTTGAAGCCAAATTTTTCTGTTTATATCTACTCAAATTAAGTTTGAGAAACGCTAAATTCCTTTTGTAGATGGACTATGTTGCAGGAGCCTTTTAGGTTACATAACATGTTAAGCTCTACCTGGATATCTGCTGTCGTAGAACTTCTGACAAGATTCGCAGCAGTCTTTTCCAGACTGGTAGCAGTTGAATGCACTCGCTGTGCTGCACCATTCAGCTCTGTCTCCGTATTCACAGCCAACTCTGCTGCTCTTCACACGATTGCAACTATCGCAACACGTGTTAGCAAAGCTAGCTTCATAACAGTACGACTTTTTTGGTTTAGACCGGCAGAAATCAGGATCTTTATCGCCATATGCACATCCTATAAAGTACCAACAATGCATTACAGGAAAATCAGATGCTATAATCATCTTACCCATTTGTGTAAACGTCCTCAGCTATTTACTTTCTGCGACTTCAAGGTAAGCGCTGGATGACATAAAACTGAAATTTACGTTCTATATTAAGACTCCAAGAAACTATATGAATGGTCAACGCTTTGGGACTCCACATGGCTGAAATAAGGAAAGCAGTTTAAAATAGTGTAATTAATATAGGCATTGTACCCGACGCCAGAAAACAACAAAAGAGTGGACTGACTAAAGCGATTTGGCGCTCTTTGTAGAACTTGGACTACTACAATAAACTCACGCCGTCTCTGTGTACTTGGAACATATTGGAGGTACTCGTTGTTTCATACCGTATTGGGTTTTTAGGCTTCTGTATTGTACAAACCTGCTGGTTTGCTGTTGTCGCGAATGTTGGCACACGTTTGGCAGCACTCAGCAGCTGTTCGATTCAAGTAGCAACTGTGTGGCTGCAGTCTTCCCATATCGTAACAAGACATTAGGATACCAGAAAACACTCCGACTCGGTCTTTGTAATCTCCGTAAACGCAAGTTTCTGCAAGTGGAAACTATTATCTTGAATTTCATATTTAGCCAAGGAGATATATAATTAAGCAGTGAATGTTAGATTTTTAAGAAAAAAACTGACTTCACAGTTGACATAAGATTAAAATCAGCAAGGAAAAATGCAACTGTAAAGTCGTGATCTTCCAACGTAATCCAGTCCACAAGTGACGGATATCATCATTTTATATGCGACATCTTCTCAGAATAATTAAAACTACTGAATAAAAATACGTGTAACTCTATTGTTCCTATTTCGGAAATCTGATTAAACTTTATTCTTATGCTGGCCTATGTACCTGATGTAGTTGGAGATCTGCTGTCATAGACACATTGGCCCTTCATACACCATCTGTTGTTGCCACATTTCGTGCCATCGTATGCCCGCTGTTCGGCAGTAACGTAGCAGACTCCTTTGTCTGGCGCCCAGCATTCCATCGATTGACAGATCGTCTGATCACGTGATCCTCCACCCTAAAACACATTTATGAGCATTCTCAATAAAGTGGTGAAAACAAATATTCAACACCCGTGTTTAGGATAAGTATGAACGGTGAATGCAATCTTACATGATCTAAGAACTCTGCAACACCATTTGCAGTCGATCTGCAATCAGTCCATCCGGGATAATTAACACCATAACATGCCTGGAGTCATTGCACACAATGCACAGTCATTCGACACCTTACTATTATGAGACTATATGTTATAAAGATGACTAGTGCAATAAAAGCGCGAACATGAGGTTTGATGGCGGCACACAAAATCGAGCAATTGACACAGTGGTTAACTTACACCGCAGTAATATGATGAAGGACCAAATATATTCTGGCATTGCTGGTCAGCCGAATACTGTTGGCCTGGATAGGCGGCAAAGTTCGGTGGTGCTACAACTGTTGGTGAAGAGGATCCGACCAGCAGGCAGTTTCCTTTGCCTGTCCTGTGAAAATAGTAATAGAAGACATTTTATGATAGCTTTCATGCAATCAGCTTTGGCATTCTTTATTATAGTTTCTTCTAATACTACTAATTCTTGAAAATCATCATCTTTTCTATCATTCTTCTGGCCTTTATAGTTCTATCTAAGGCCTTTATCTGGCACTGCAGAGAGAGAGAGACACCTGTATGCAGCTTCAGTGGCGTAACGAAGGGGGCAGATGGGGCAACTGCCACGGGCTTAGTAAACTAGGGGTGCAAAATTAGCTTTGAGTGGTACACGGTACTATGACAAGAATAGACTGAAGATGTCGATTTAAAGTTAGCAAGAAAATTTAAAGGGGGCGGTCATCAACTCTTGCCCCTGGGCGCTGATACCCTTCGTTACGCCACTGTTCAGCTTGCAGTTGTTGTAGACCTATTCGGTTTTCACGACATCACATGGTTTCCATGCAAGACCGCTGCTCTCAATCTCACATGATCATACACGGTAGATATCTAATTGACGTTGTTTTGCAGCGTGTTCTTTTATTAGTTAGTGTTTGCAAAAGAGGTTGGTAGGTTAAGATAATGTGTCCTCTATTTGGATTGTTGCGGTCATGTGTATGCTTCGGCATCATGATAACGGTTCTGAACAGCTTCTAAAGAAACGTGTTGACAACGTTATTTTATCATATTCAGTTCCATAAAGTTATCTCTTGGTCTTCATGGATTTATCAGACTCTAATTCAATAAGAATTGCTTCCAAGTTAGATGTACATAGGGAGAGTCTGTTCACTGATGTCTTATGGCTTTTGTGTACAGAGGACAAAGAGAATTTCTGAATTTAAAAGATTACAATGTGGCAATTGTTCTATAAAATACATAATTTTTCTAATGTTTGCTTTGTTGTATCTGATGCATTATATAAAATTTAGTTCAAGATTCGATGTCTGCGAGTCTGGTACATACATGGTGATTCGGGCCAACGCGTTCTTGAAGGACCACAGAGAACAGCTTGAGAACTTAAATGCGTTGTCGAAGTTGCTTGCACTTAATACATTCGGTGCAGAAGCCATGATGTACTGATCGCTTCCAGAGCAGCCATTGCTGAGTCCGTCGTGATTTGCACCAAGACTAAAAACCAACCAACATCGATATTAGCTTACACAGATATCAACAGAAAGAAATATCAATCGATGGAATCCTATTTATAGAAATTTCAATCAGTAAAAATGTAGATGAAGCGTTAATTTAATGAATGAATGAGTCGTTAAATATATCCATAAATTGATAAGATCTTTCAAATATCTTTCATTCTATATGCCAAGGCTAAAAAAACGAAGTCGCTAACATTTCATACCGAAGACTGCCTCAGGTAAGCTGAAGGGACCTCTCTTCTACTTTTCCGTCAAATTTTTCTTCTTCACTAGCAGCCTTACTCGGAATCTATGTGAGTTTCTTTATTCATGTTCATTTCTTTACTAAACGTTGGGAATAAATAACTCAATTGCATACTATCGTTATTCTTCATTAAAATCGCATATAATATTATTCTAACAGTTTTCAAGACGGCTTGTCCTCACTCAGGCTGCATAGAACCTGGTGGTGGACTGTCTATTGAAATAATCCAATCTACTATGCTATATTGTCTGCACATAAAGGAAAGGCTGCAAAGAACTGAACGTCGGCTGCTACATACTTGTGTCCTAATTCGTGAGCTGCTGTTTGAATACTGGAGTATATCCCGACTTCTTTGTTGATTGATACGGACAGAGCACGAGGTGAGTTCATTTTACAAATTCCTTCAATCTCAGCTAATCCTGTAATGCAATGAAAGATATAAAAGCTATAGTTTGCTGGCCAATATCACGGTGTAAACCCACGTTGAATATGCAAATTATTCTCAGTCATTCGTTCCAGGCGTTTTTTTAAACTGTTAAAGTGAAACTACAACATTACCTCAACAACATTCTCATATCGCTATGTGATTTGAAATATATTTAACTTGAAATATATTTAACTTTCTGTATAATACACTGTTATTATCAGATAATTACTATGATGCACTGTTGTTATTAATAAATTATTATTATAATGCACTGTTATTATCAGACAGATAATTAGTATCAAACGTGGAACTAAAAGTCAGAAAGCCAAAATTGGCGTCTACGAAGTGCTAGCAACTTACCAGACTTGGAGCAAGGGGCTCCATTGTTACAATAATAGCCATCGTAGAGGTTGTTTCTAAAACAAAAGTTACCATCAACCAATCAAAGTTTAGCAAGATACTGGAAGACAGCCTAACCTACACATCTCAAAAGAGGTATATTTAAAAAATTGAAATATATTGAGTTATTTTAAATATGTCTCTAAATTATTCTCGATTGTGATAGGCACACATGAAAATTTTGTTAGAGCAGTTTAAAAAATAGCCTTCAATTTGTTCAACAATATGAGGCAAAATGCACCGCCACTAGAATGGCATCTTCGAATAATCTGGCAAGAGAGAGGTCGTATAAGGGTCTAGTTAGTTACATTGGTAAGAGCGTAGGCTGTGCGTTTCATGCGCCTCTGTGAAACAGAGTATGCAAATCGCGGTTCGCTTCCCGAAGCTGGCTTATTTCAGAGATTTAAATCTCGGGCTAGCACGGTCCTTGCACGGGGACCTTAAATGGCGTGGCGTCCATTCAAATGGGCGGGCAGTGGTGAAGGATCTCACACGATCAACTCATTGAAAAATGAGCAGGGTAGAGGTCATATACGGTCGCTATAGAAAAACGCGAACATTAACATTAACATTGTATACGTATTTAAATAGCACATTTTAGATATTATTCAAGAAATGATATCGTACAGTTTAAAATCTTTATCAATCGCTTGGTCTCGCGGCGTATATAAATGACATGTATCAATCGATAGGTGTCGCATCGGTCTCCTCCCGAATCGAGGACTTTTTAATTAATGGCGTCGACCGTTTTTCTGGTGAGACTCAACGTCTAACCAGCAGACCCTACGTTGCCTAGTACGTACGCGGTGAACTTGTTTTCGGTCACATGACCAGGAGTGCCAATTGGTGATTGTGTACTGAATTAATTTTATGTGGATGGCTGTCGTTGCGTTTTGTTCTCGTAATCGAGACCGTTAACTTTCTGGTGAGACTCAACGTCTTCCTGCAGCAGGCCCTACGTTTACTAGTAGAGTAATTGGTGAACATTTGTTTTCAGTCACATGACCATGAATTTAAGCTTCATTGCCAAGATTTTGGTGATTGTGGTCGTAGAACATAATTATAATCGAGATCTCTGTGGAGCGGCACTTCGCTGCACCTTTTCGTTCTCGTAATCGTGATCGTTAAATTCATGATCCAAAATCTAAAGAGCTACTCGAAAGCTAATGGCAGGAACAGCTTATTCAGGCGAGCGCTGAGTCTTGTGAGAGTGATTGGAGATCCGAGTCCAGTTGTCATAGAGACCACATAGAGGAGGCAATGAAGCTGTAAAGTCAGGTTTAGCTCATAATGAAAAGGCTTGGAAGATGGAGGCTTGGATGGATTAAGGTAGGAATTTCTCAGTGCATTACTGACCTGGGAGTTATTGAACATGTTGTCAACTCAAGTAGCAGCCCTGCATGAGACTCTGTGTTTGGGCTTCACGTGTGCAAGAGGACACGCTGATAGTCATTTTCCAGTTATTTGATATTGTTTTGTTTGGATGTGAACCTGCTTTATTTCTTTACGAACAGTGAAATTGACAATTCTTTCATAGCTTACCCGGTGAATACAGTAGCCTGGTCGAAGTTGAAGCCCAATTGCGACAGTTTAGTGGGAAGCCATTCCTCAAATAATTGGAGAGCCTTGTACATGTTAGTATAGACTGAAGATCCGTAAGAGACTGTGACATCTGATCTCTGTGTCCAATCGGATTCGCTTGGAGTCTGAATTAAAGATATCATAAAGATATAATTAAGAATAATACAATACAACCACGCTTAAAGGAATGAAGATAGATAAGTCTTAAAAGCTATTACTGGTTGATCTGACTGAACTTATCGTACTCAGTACACGATGTTGATTACCTGTGATGTTACATGGGTGGTCAGTAAGTTAGTTTGAAAATCTGTTATGCATTTGACTGTGTGTGAAACTTCAATAGAATTCAAGAACATCGATTCATATAAGGCTTTGAAATAAAATAAAAATTTTAATGAACATATCACGTGGTTGTTGTGCATAAGCGATGCCATTAAACATCAGCTTGTTTTAAGTATTAGATGTAGGATCTCAACTTGAAGTAAATATTAGTAAGGAAATAGAGAACGGATTCTTACTGCAGCGATGTAGATTCCGACCAAGCGAACGTTAATTGAGAAGTCGGATTCTCGTATAGTAGAATATCGCATGTCAACCTGCAACAGAATCATATTGAAAATTAAGTATTTCAGGCATCATACTAAGAATTCGGGAATTAGTGGGTTAGGTCTGAAGGAACCCTGAATTCAATCCAAATTCTCATTTCAAATTGATAACAACGCAATTCCTACTATAGGCTAATCGACGTGTCTTCTGTTGCTGATGCTTTTCATTTATTCAGAATATTAAAACATTAGCAGCTAATTGGATAAGTACGCCAGCGCTTTGGAACATAATATCTTCGTCACAATTGCAACGCGAAGCGTCTCAATCGAGTAAGCATGCCGATGTTATAAAGCAGCTACTTTTGCAGTTAGTTAAAATGATCTTCCAATTCATTGCTGCGTGTCCTAAGTAAAATTTCGTCTCCTCACCTCCGTAGAAAGGAACACTACAAGAATGCTGAATATCTGTTCTAACAAATAGTTAATGTTCTGTAGCATTATCAATTCAGAATATTCAGTCGCCTTTCCTCGAGACACTTCATTTGGTTGGATATACCGCCTAGATTTGAACTATTTCGGCAAATGCGGTGAATGGAGAGTAGCGAATATTGCAATCCATGTCAGGGTTTCGGAACCCTTTGTCTAGTCTCCAGACCTAAACGTGTCTCTAAGTTTCTGGTCTGTACTCGACCGATTTCTTACGAACAGGGTTTCTGCACGTACAACCTCGTCAAATGTCTTATTGAAATGACCTTTGGCATTTTGACCTGAATACGGATTGGGCGTGGTGCGATATCGGACAATGCCTTTTGCAACAGACACTGATGCTAATATAGACCACAAACTGATTAATTTTATAAACTGAATACAAGCCACTGATTTTTCACTATGATGCATGTTGTGGATTTTACCCAAGCAACCGTCTTAAGGGAAATACAGGAGGCTTCTAACTGACTGGGCACGAACTTCCAACTCTTCAATTATTTGAGGAATGGCTTCCAACTGAGCAAAAGTAAACTTCAACCTGTGTTGAAGGCAATATTAGCCAAAATAAATAGTGTAATTTATTAGATTAATTTACAAGCCATTGAGACTAATAGTATGTCCATGAAGATGGCTACATATGCAATGTAGGAATGATACAAGCGATCTCACCCCATTAGCGACTTGCACAAAGTAGTATTGAATGTTTTGTATAGCATCGTAGTGTCTTCCCCAGTGATCTCTTGCTTGACTTCGGCTGTACCATCTACAAGTTCCAACGCATTATTAGAAGTAATCCAATAATCAACTCATTACGGAATAATGACTATGACTAAGCAAACGCTGTGGGGCAACAGACTGCACTTTTTATCCAGTTGATATTTGCAAAATAGGCGCTATGTATACGCATTGAGATTTCACCTGCAATCATGCAAAAATTCACCGGTATTGTGACGCGATGAGCCGTATAGCAGACAACGTCTAGACCCACAGAGTTTCTGATGCGATTTCTAGGAGTTGCAGAACTACAGGAGTAAGGTTTTTCCTAAGGGCATCAGCATTTGAAAAGCATATTACAAAACACGCTGTGTAAATGTCAGGTAATCAAACAATGTTTTGTAAGATTTTTTACGAATTATCCTGCATTTAAACAACTTGAGATTAAGAAACGCCAGTGTATAGCTTGAACAAAATTATGCCTGTGTTATTTAATTACCTGTTGTAAAGAGCGTAGTCGACGAATATACCCATCTCGACGACATAGCGCTGAAATCCAGACGGCCAATCGTAGAGCTTCTCCACGACATTCATCCGGTTCAGTTTTTTCTTTTGTGAAACACTGCTATCTAAAATTCACACATTAAATTTTACAGTAAATTGTCGTTTTTTAAATACCCTAAACTTAATCTACTTACTTTCACAAAGTCAGTTTGATATCAATCCGTCACAAGTATTCCATATAATTATGCAGATGCAACCGCGACACAACAGCAATTTAGAAGCTTCAAACGAAGAAAAGTGCAGGAACCCAGGATGAATTGGAATACTTTAGGAATTGTGTGCTTCTTATACCTGTTATGAAACAATTTTTCTGGCCTTAGTTTGTCTTAATTCTAAACAACATTCATAGTATCCCATATTTTTACTATCATTATCACTCTTATTATTATATAGTATTACTATTACTATTACTATTATTGCATTGCAATGTGTAATTTGTTTCTTGTGGAAGCATTTCGTTACCTTTTACTTCCATTACTCTTAAAGGTACCCGAAGACTAAACTATCATATTATTATTATTTTTATTGTTATAATTATTATTATTATTATTATTATTATTATTATTATTATTATTATCGAACAAATTATTTAATAGCTGTTTTTAATCAATTTTTCTAAAATAATGAACTGAAGTTCAAGACATACCTTAAGAAAATATTCGCCTGATGCTAGGCGATGTTATTATAATATGCGAAATATTTCCGCATTCGTGATTGATATCCATGGTGAATCTGTCAAATAAATTTTTCCGAAAGATCTCATTTTGAAAGATATTCGGCTGGGTGAAAGCGCCAAAGCCGTCGACATTTTGTCGATGTTGTCTTCCTTAGCCAACGCAGGAGTGAAACTTACTTATGAGGTCCCCGAAATCCAGTTCTGCATCTTCCGCCCTCATCACATGATCAACGCCATCTATGTCGACGAGGAATTCTTCGCTTGAATGATTTCCGAAGTTGTTTTCGACAGGTTGAACAGAGTAGTAATTTCCATTGATTGAAAGGGTGCCTCTCTGCTCACCAAAAACAACAACATGCTTAAGACATCGACAAATAGAAACTCCTCAGTTATAAATGTGAACGTAAGGGCGTCTTGCATTTCATAAAAATCTATTGATATGAAAGGTTAATGAATGATTGAGCGAATAGAAATAACATAATCTTATACAAAGCTCATTAGATTATCGGCACAAGTTTATACGACCACAATGATATTACGACAGTAATTTTTATTATCCTACCAAAAACTCCGTGCTTGTTCAGAGACAAATAAAGGGGAGAGATCTCATTGGCTTGGTATTCTTTTAATGTCCCTCAATCATACAATTCTGATTGGTTTTTTAAACGGGTCCTATATAAATTTCGAAGGAAAATTACAATTAGCCTACAAATGGCAATTACAATCCAATTGCTAGCCAAAGCCAAAGTTGATCAACTTCACTAACGACGAATATTGATATCTCACAATGCTTTACAAGTTTTTCAAAATCTTGAACCGGATAATTTTAGTTTATTGAAAGCTAATTTTCCTGTTAAGTAATTACTCGTTTACTTACTTACAATTCACCTTATACTGCTCTTCACGCTAACTAAACATCCATCATCCATGTTGACCTAACCTGTGTGTCAATATTAATTACTTAACCTGTTCCTTGTGACTTTGAACCAAACACAATTGACAAGAACCTGTTGTGATTATTTATTATCCTATGAAAGGTTTCCTTACACAAATCTTGAAAGCTGTCACGTTTTGGTTTTTCATTTCGATCACGATGGACGCACTGCTATTCATATCGTAATAGACGGCAAACTACAAGACAGAAGAAAGTATGCGTAACATTGGCTGAAGAACATTTTTATACACAAACTGTAAAGCAACAGCTTTGCTGCCGCGAGAGAGTTTAGAACTATGAACATATAGCCTGTGTGCTCATAATATGCCTATACTATACAGTGTACATGCATATATTTAAATAGTTGAAACCGCTTGCAGAGGTTCACAGTGTTCCCCCTGTTAATGTTTCAGCGCTCGTTAATAAGGTGGGCTCTGTGTTTAGTTTTAGAGTAACACTTTAGAAATATGGAGTTCACGGTCTCCACTGACAATGGCATCTGGCTGTTAAGAGTGGTTATGCTAAAGTCCAAGTTTATTCTGAAAAGATGTAAACATACCTGGCCTGAGTTGCGCTTCCAGGTGGTCTGTGCTCCGTTTGCTGCTACTACGACGGGGACATCGGAAGGAATGTTTGTGTTTCTGGTCAGATTGAGAGTGATTGTTTCGTTCTCTGTCGTCAAGGTCAAGACAGTTTCTTCAGGCATTGTCGTCGCATTGTTGTTATGTTGCGTTGTGATGTTGTTTTCATTGCTACCTGTTGTGACAAAACAACAAAGCACAAGATATACGATAAACGCTTGCCTCTCCAATGGTCAATTCAATTTAAAGAATGTAAAAATAGGTATTTTATGCACTTTTTAGGGAATAATTTCATCTTCAGCAAGTGAAGGCATCCTCTTTTAAGTGCTTTTTTAAAACTTCATCTTCGACGAAAGAGAACAACCACATTTTGAGATTATATAAAAAAAGTGTAAAAAGCGTTACGATGAGAAAGCTTTATAGCATCTGCCAAGTTCCGTTAGGCTTTGAGATCTGCATGAGGTTGCCATGACAACCTGGATTTGTTGCCCGTATATGTCGCTGCTATGAATATAGCTGCCAGCTGTAGTGCTTGAGCATTTGAGCAGTTGAGCACTTGAGTCACTCACTGAGCGTCGTATTCGTTGGCCTGCTTTTCTACGTACTGACGAATAAAAGATTTAAAATTACTTGGTTGAGAAAATCTCGTCCAATAATTATGTCAACGAGTCTTGTAACATAGCCTACGTTTATTGATTCACATCTGATGATAGGCCTACTCACTTGGTACTGCTAGGCAGTCAACAGCAGAAAGAAGTGTCCAGGTCGCCAATAGGATTGCGAGTAGATGTTGTAACAGAGCCATCTGTCAATGATTGTGTTGAAACAGCTTAAGTTTATATAGTTCCTCCGAGTTTTAAACCAGGTAAATTCGTCTTCACTCTTCTTGTAGTTCGCGCTCTTCTGTACATCAGCCATGCTTGTCTCCGTATTTATACACTCAGTCGCTAGGATGGACAGGAAAAGACCCGGATTCAGGATTCTGCACTAAACTGAGTTTTTATGTTTCAAGTAATCGGCTGGACAATAGAGCACGCCTCCCACCTTTGCATTCAGCCTTAGCCGCACCTTCTTCGCCACCTCAATCGCTATCCGTAAAATTCAGTAGCGTGAAGGCGTCTTGCGGTTTTCTTCTTCATCTAGGTTAGTCATCGAACCGTGTCTCGTGTGCAAGGATGCCTTGGGTTATGTTCTTTAGGCCTACGACTGCTTGCTTGCTTGTGTATTGCAAGCCGTGACAGGCCTGTATAATACACATTGCAACTGACTCCCTACTAACAGTCAATATGTACGAGTAGTCAGAATGCACGTATAGCTAGGCCACTGAACGGCTGCCTTTGATCGTTAGTCAGCCGACAGACCCTCCTTTCTGCTCTTTCACTAACGAATGTTGGACTACATAGAGGTATAATGCACATTGTGTGCTTTTTCTGTTGTTCGTCATAAAGTCGATGACACCGGAACAAGAGTACAGGCCATTTAATTACCGAACTTCGCCTGAAGTGACCTTTTATGTTCTACAGAAACTTCGTATAACACAACATAAACATAACATAACAAGGCTTAAAGTGGTTCAGACGACTAAACATCTGTGTGAGAACCACCACTAATACATGCATTAATATCCAATCTGCCCGAGCTTGTTCTTGAAATTATTGTTGAGTGCCATGTTGTGATCGTACAGATTATAACATATGAGTTATAATATTTTATTCCACAATGTGAGAAGTCAAATATGTTCAGAGATAACTCAGTTTATTTATCTTGAGCTAGCGTCAAGTTTTTAGTCACTGTCTTAGATGGTCATTTAACTCTCGCAAATAGGGGTTATATATAATATATATATATATATATTATATATATATAAATTCTTTACCCTTTCAAGCTGCACAACTGCCAGAATAATTCTGCCACAACTCTGCATTTTTACTGATGCAAAAGCGCTTCGAAATGCGCTTTAGATATGCAACTTACATTCAATGCATATCCACAAGGATTGATAATTAATCATAGTTTCAAAGTAAAATATTTAAGACTTACTTTCCAGAGCACGAGAGTGCACTGAAACTTAGCATAATCAACCTTCCGATCAAACATTAGCGATCTTGACTTGATATAGCGCCGGTAGTTAAGCTGGTCTCTCTGACGCAGCTGCGTTGAGACGCCTAGAATTTTATAAATTTACATGACAAAACTGTGAAATTTCAAAGATTTACAATACATTGCGAGAAATACTTAGTGCAATTATACTTGGGCTATGTGTCTTAATAAAATTTTGAAATAGAGTTGATTTATATTTCTAATTGAAGGTAAAATATGCAGCAGACCTATTTATAAAGATGAAAAGATATTCATGTTGCTGTGGAAGACACAGCGGCGTGTTTGCAATGCGATTTTAGCAAAGACGAAGTCACTTAAATGCGACAATTGATATGACAGCACTCATACGGTGAAAGCGTCACCGATTAGACACAATGGTTTCACATAATTATTGGATGATCTTTTCAGTGAATTGTGCTTTTCGTGGCTAAACCGTTTAAGCGAGTTCAGAGCGCTCGTAATAAATTGGCCAGTCTTCAGGCGTTTTAGTCTTCCAGTATCTAGCAAAATGGCAAGCAGCTTCATAATTTCGTACAATCTTCTTCAGCTAACTATAATAAATATGTAGAGAATTTTTCTACAAGACGAGAAAGAAAAGTAATAATAAGACATGCGAAATTAATCGATTTGGTTGAGCTAGATAGAAATTGATAGATACAATACATAACAATCAATACAACTATGTATAGGCCTAATTGTGTGAATATTCTACTTAGTTCTTGCACGATTGAGTGATCACGGGGGCGGCCACGCTATACCTACATCAATGGCAAACGCAGAGACGGGCCTTTTTAGTGCCCTGCCGAGCTACATCGCAACTGGGCTACGAACAAGTGTAACAACCTTCAGTCAGTCGCAATTTGATTTATGACTACTTCAAAGAAAAAGTACAGGTTTCATTTCGCTTAATCCTGTACGGATTTCATATTATGCGATTCAGAATCATTGGACCAAGCAATCTAAACTATTGCTAACAATGACAAACCCTTTCGTAGACTCTTAGGGCCTAATGTGGACATTCGCTATGCATCACGTCCTCTATCGGAAAAGAAATCTTTCCGATTAGAAATTCAGAGAGCTTTTAGTAAGAGTTATGTTAAGTGTCAGACATCATTTGCTATTAGAACTTCAATAGACAACGTGCATGAAATTCATTCATTGATTCAGAGCATTTATATAGCACCCCTTCAAGAACCTACTCAGAAGCGCCTCCAACCCAGTCATGACTAAAGAAAAAGACTTGAGGGACTTGCAGAACGCTGCCGGGTTGATCACAAATAAATAGCGGAGCTCAAGCGGGAGATCATTCCAGATGGAAGGGCTAACAACCGAGAAAGTACGGCGCTGCCTAATAGCCAAGCGAGCTCGTGGAACTAGAAAAGTCAGTAAGTAAGTAAATATTGTCTTTATTGAACCAGCTGCAATTCCGGTGTACATACATCATATATAATAAACTATCAATAGTCAATATGAATAAAGCATTCTAACTATAAAAGGAGCTCATCCCTTGTGGTAGAGCGAAGGGCCCGACGCGCTGCAACGTCGGACACTGGACGACAAAGATCGTGAAAGTAAGATGGAGCGCAGCCAAGAACGCAACGAGAAACCAGAGCAGCAATGCGGTATGAAATCCGCTGCGACACAGGCAGCCAAGCAACACATCACGTATGTATGCAGAGACATGGTCGAATAATTAAGAAGCCGCCCAATATGCCAAGCAGCCGAGCGCAGAACTCGATCTAGTCTCCCGAGGACCCCAAGGAGAAGGCCTGCAGCAAGAAGGGGGCAACAGTGATCCATTCCATCAGTAACGAAGGCGTGTACAAGGACCACGACCGCGTCATGAGAGATAGACAGTTATACAGACAGACAGACAGACAGAGACAGACAGAGAGCCTATATGTAGCTGATATATATAGCTGATATATATGTAAATAAATTATATATATATTTATATTATGATATATCAGGTAGGGCAACATATCGAACGTGGTGAGATGTTGACTTCCAATTGAATAAAGTTTTCTGTCAAAATCTTGTGACTATAAATGTAGGCCTTGCTCTGTAGCGCCCGCAGCATGCCAGCGTGTTAACATCTCCTCTGCCTCTCTATGTCTGTCTCTGTATCTGATGGCCTGTAGGCTTATGTCTATATGCGGTCTCTATCACTTGGTCTTGGTTTTTCATTTGGTATCCCAGTAAAACATTTCTGACACGACACAGTTCTCATGAAACAACTTGTGTCATGAGTTTAAATCTGTAAAGCGTGAAGCAGTGACAGATTTAGACTTTGCGAACACTAAGAAGCCCTCGCCTCAGTATTTAAAAAAATACAGTCATACGTAAAGTAGGCTAACTTCCATCCCACTTATTCAACCGTCTTTGCTCTTTGGCCCTGCCCTAAGAATATGTTCCGGTCAGCAATATACGACAAAGATACGATTCGCTTTATCAAATATATGATCAACTCAATTTCATTACTAATCTTATAAATCTCGATCTCTATGTCATCGGTTTAATGATTAGGCTACGATTATAATTTCCTGATAATAAGACCAAATTATAATCTACACGATGAATAAGGACATTGAGACGTATAAGCAAAAACCAGTTTGGAGTGTATAATATTTTATATTAAAGTTTAACTGCGCAGTGTGGGAAGGGATTTATCTGACGGACGTGAGTCGACATACTTTGGAAATTTGAGGGGGTTTAGATAACCGTTTATGAGATGTACTACTCTCTCAAGCATGCCTTGATTTATTTCCTAAGTATTGCTAAAGACGTCCTAATTATAATGATTGTGAGACGGTCCGAAACATGACTGATTATGACCAATATGTCAAGCTACAAAGTTTCGTGTGCAAGGCTACAGACAAATACATGTATTATATGCCTACTAATATATGTAAACAGGAATTTATACATGTAAAAGTTACATAGAAAATGTAGGGGATTGTAGGCTCTAATTCATTTATTTGCGCAGGTTGAAAAATCTCTATTATAACTGATAACTGTTTATCCTACTGTCTTTCTAAAAACCTGTCAAATCATACAATCGAATGACGGGTTAGACACTAAAACCAGACTGGTTTACGATTATGTTCACATTTTTACGATTATGTTCACATTTCACAACGACCAAATGTTGCTTGATCTTTGTCCAAACTGACATAGGAATCTCACAGATGGATGGCGGCAGTCGCAGCTCTAACAAGAACTCTGACTCCAATAACCGTAACTTCCAGCCGAGTTGTCCGATTCGAATCCCTTAACCGGTGAGACACATAAGCGGAACTATTGTTCCACGTATTTAATGAGCGCCCACATGATTACATGTAGGACAGTTACTTGTATTAGCCAATAAATAACATAAGGCCTAAAGTCAATCTAAAAATGGCGGAACGTTCAATGCGTGAAATCGTAAAGCATGCTCGTTTCTATGTTTTCTGACAAATAAACGGTAGCTTAAGCTATCTTCGTAAGAATTTGTAGTAGTTCGCGCAATGCCTAAAGGTTGGCAAAAATGAATTCATACAGTCGCTCCAGAAAAACGTGTACGTTTCACATTTTCTAGTAAACCAAGCCATATAGCAGACAGGTCCTAGTTTCTGAAACACTAGGTAAATTTCTTGTAAAGAATATCACTGCCCCAAGCCTTATACTGTAAGGGAACAATTATAGATAGGAATATCGTTGCTTACAAGTGTATAGCCTTCATACGTTCGTTATCGAAAAACGAAACATTTTACATTTTTCTACAAATGCAAGCTTAATATTTTTGAAATATTAGGAAGAGTCTTTGTAACCAATATCATTGCTTAGAAAAGCTTCTCTAGAGTCTTACAGAATTACAGTAAATCTTGCCATTATAGGCCTATTTAATTGATTCACTGCCTGTTTTAGTGTTTTACGTCGAAGTAAACTTATGTTTCCTTTCATTACATCAACAACGTGACAACACCTTCGAATTAAATATTTTATTTATAAACACAAGCACGCACATTTGATGACTGATTTTTGTGTGAATAATTATGACGAGTCACGTGAGCGCTCATTTATAGCTCCGCCTTAACGTGCCACCGGTTTAGGAATTCGAGACGTGCTGCAGGTTAAAAGCTCACAATGAGGTACCGAGACGTCGTATGTTCTTCCAATGACGCTCTGTAATAGGCAACCCAGATATATATAATACACAATCATACATGTATAGATACATATATACCAACATGCGTACATACAGGATACATACACACGTACATATACCGTACGTACATAATTATACAGGCATCCATTATAGGCTACGCAGACACGTCGTTGTTGTCGAATTGACTTGGTTGTTTGAGGTCCAATGCTCCTCGTTTCGGTGCCCAATATAGTCGCGGCATTGATGGGCTCCAGTAGCCCTGATACCGATTTTCCATCTTGGTGAAACCTTTCACCATGCTCATCACTGACTGCAGTGACTGCACCAAGATTTGCAGGAAAAAAAGACCAATTGTGAATGCAGAAAATGAATAATGGATACCTGAAGCATGCAATTGTCAACCAGCTGGATGTAGATTGGTGCACTATAAATGCCAGGAATTCTAAACAGCATCCCTTAATCTCTTCCATGCACAGAACCCACTAGCAGATCTTCGATCCTCTTTTCATTGATGATGTGTCTCACTTGGGACCGACAAAAACGCCTTTCTTAATCTTGGCGTTAGTTATGCGTGAAAATATTATTTAAAATAAAATGAAATGTTAACCAGGTACTAGGGGTCAGGGTGATATAAGCTTTTAGCTTTTTCCTGGGCGGTATAAGCTTTTAGCTTTTTCCTGGCTTCCTGTTGCGCAGTGACTGATCTGTTTCTGTCATGATGTGTACTGTTATCTGTTCTGTTTTCTGACGCAATAAATAAATAAAAAAATAAATAAAAATAAATTAAATAAATATTTCAAATATCGAAATCCTCCACATTCTCAATTCATCTCTTTCACGTAATTTTTCATTATTTCTATTTTATATGAAGAAGACAAGTGTCCAGAAGTGGCTCAAGTGCCATAATTTTCTGTCCAGGACCAAACGCTTACGGAGTGGCCAATTGTTTTTGACGTAATGAGAGTTTTTAGCATTACTGTTAAATTCGCATAATGAACAACAATACTCTGAACTCTCAGTCTTTCAACTGCATTCCTAGTATCAGTTCCACTAATCAATCAATCAGCCATTTATTGAATCAACAAGAGCACAATTAATTAACAACCAGTCATTTAAAACAATGTTAATCTGCTGATGCCGACAACAGGACAGCCCTAAATGATAAAATAATCCGCTATTGCAGGGCTGCCCCTTTTCCACATTACATTTACTGATGGCAAGACGATTTTTATGATCATGTAGTTATAGAAAATTCAGCTTAAATAACAATGTTAGGGCTAAATCATAGCCAAACAACTAAATAGCAAAACATTGCAGTACAAGATTTAAAACAAACAAGCAAAAAATCAAAACAAAACAGATTATAATGTTCACAGTTGTACATTATAAACAATCTTAACTACAGGTACAATCTATCGAGTCGTATTCTTTTTATGTGTCCAAGAGATAATGTTTCAGTTGAGCTTTAAAATGAGCCATGTGTAATATATTTATTAAATTTGGAGGAAGAGAATCCCAAAGTGGTGGACCTGAGCATTTAATTGAGAACTGCTTAGTCCTGGTTCGTGCCCCTGGGGTTCGATATTTACAGGATGCTCTAGTATCATGTCCATGGATAGCTACACCCTTAAGGAAATATTTATAAAACAGTGATGGAAGAAGCCCATGTAATATCATTCAATTTTAGAATAGTGTGCTCTTTAAATATTAATTTTGTACTATCAGACCACCCTTTTAAGCAAGTCACACGTATGGCACGTTTATGGAGAGTCTCAAGGCGTTTTAATCTAGAGGAGTAGTTTGAGCCCCAGCAGATATTACAGTATGATAAGTAAGGAAAAACAGCGTGTAGTATAACTGTCGGAGAACAGGTTTAGTCAGATAATGCTTAATTCGTGACAGAACACTTATATTTTTTGCTAATTTCTTTGATACATGTGTGATATGTTCATTCCATTGCATATGCCGATCTACATAAACACCAAGAAATTTGGTGTATTCAGTCTGCACTATCTATCATAATTTTAAGTCTGATGATTTGCAGTTTGGGTTTAAGCAGGGTGTGGGTTGTGCTAATGCATTATTTGCAATGCGCTCCTCGATTGATTTTTTTGTTGACAGGGGCAGCACTGTTTTCACAGCAGCTCTGGATATTAGTAAGGCATATGATAGTGTTAATCATTATAAGCTGTATTCTAGCCTCTTAAGGTCTGGGTGTCCAGAGTGGGTGGTTGATATTCTGGTGGATTGGTATAGTAAACTATCGGTTGCAGTGCGTTGGAACAGCAGTATGTCTAAGTCATTCGCAGTTAAGAGTGGTGTACGGCAGGGAAGTTCTTTGTCGCCTTCGTTGTTTAATGTTTTTGTTAATAAGTTCATCGTGGATACAAAAGCAGCAGGCCTAGGTTGTTGTATTAACAAGTCCTGGCTTGGTTGCATCATGGATGCAGATGATATCATTTTGTTATCGGCTTCGGTACTAGGGCTTCAGGCCTTACTAGATAATTGTGATGTCGTTAGTAGTCAGTTAGGCCTGACGTTTAATTGTACTAAATCTTGGTGCTTAGCATTCGGACCTCGATTCAAGGCTTCCCTACCAGATATGTTTCTAGGTCACAAAAAGGTTGAGTGGTCAGAGCAGATTAAATACTTGGGAATCATCTTTTGTGCTGGTAGTAAACTGAGTTGTGATGTAGACTGCATAATGCGCAATTTTTATGCAGCTTCCAATAATATTTTCAATAACTCTTCAAGTTTGTCGGAGTTAATGCAGCTTTACTTACAGCAGACTTATAGCTTACCAGTTTTAAGATATGGCTCAGTTGCTGTGAGATTTTCTCAATCTCAGCTGAGTAAACTAAATGCTTGTTGGAATAATGTTTATCGTAAAATATTTGGTTTTCACAAATGGGAATCAGTAAGAGAATTTATTGCAGGTTTAGGCAGTTTGGACTTTAAATCTATGAGAGTTATTGCTATGTTTAAATTTCTTAAAGACATGCTAACGGTGGATAATAGTACTCTAAATATGCTGTCATTGACATTCAGTTATGGCCATGAGCATATTAATTTAGTTTCTGGTTATGGTTTGTCTGTAAAAGACAACATGTATTATGTAAGATCGCAGGTTCACTACGTTTATGCTTCGAGAGGAGCAATAGTTTGAGTTGTCTCCCAGTCTGTTTGGGAAGGAGTTTTTGTATTTTTGTATTTCTGTTCTAGTCTGCTTAGTTTGCTTAGTTTCTCTGTTCTGCTTTGTGCGAAATAAAGTATATATATATATAATTTCCATTGCTTGTTGGGGAGCTGGTTTACGGTGATCACGGAACAGTACATGTATATAACATGTACCCATTGACTATGCAGATCACCACGGATGTGCCAGTTCCAGTTGTTATATGTGTTTCAACAACAGTTCCATATGTTCGTAGATTTCTTTCATGCATGCTGCATAGTCAATGGGTACAAAGGTTGAACATTGCCAAAATGTAACAAGATAGCTTCCATGCAGGCCTAACAGTGACGAATCTATAAAAAAAGACGCCATTGGTGTGGGTCATGCTCACAACCCAAAACCGTGAACATCTATGTCATGACTTCCCGTCTGCCGGACCGGGTCCCTGAGTAGGGTCCAGCGCACTGCCGCCCGCCTTGTTGGCCGCATTCTGAGGTTTGGGTGGGTTTCTGAAAAGATGAGGGACGTGCTCCACTGGCTTCCTTACCCACAGCGTATTGTGTATCGAATCTCTGTCTTGGTCCGGCGCTGTATTGAGGGTCTAGCTCCTCCTTACTTGCGGGAGATCTGCTGCTCCACCACATGCGTCCAGCGCCGGTGCTTTCTCCGCTCGGCTGCACAGCCTGAGCTCATTGTTCCTCGTTCGCGGACTGCTCTCAGGCAGCGTGGCGCCTTCTCCGTGGCGGGCCCTTCAACCTGGAATGGGCTCCCTACCATGCTTCGTCTGACACCTGCTGGCCACTCTGCCTCATTTCTCAGTTCTCTTAAGACTGTCCTGTTCGGCCGGGGTTGGGCTGGGAGCGCTTCTGAGTAGGCATCCTTGAAGGGGCGCTATATAAATTTTCTGAAATAAATAAAATTAATCTCGTTGGACAAACAATCTTCTTCGAGGAGTTCGAAAGACACAAGTTTTCGTACCTGGCGACAGCAAACCCCATCCTTGCAGTCTTGAACCGAGTAGCTCTTCTTTTGTTTTGGGAAACTTAAGTCCTTGATCAGGTCATAAACTCCACCTATCGGCACTTCTCCTCTTCACACACAAATCGAAATGATGGAAAATTTCGTGAAGGCGATGAACAATACTAGTGATAAAATTCAAAAACTTTTCCAGTAAAACAATCTTTATTCATAATAAAACCAGTTGTGACTCATGTCTGCATGACAGCTCATCAGAAGAAACTATGTAAAACTCCGATGTAAATAAACCTCGAAGTTCAAATCCAGTCTGAGTATAGAGCGCATCTGTAATGCATTTCATAAGAACAATATTAAGGAACTTACCTTATGAAGTCTCAATATCACGACAAACGCATTAGCAAAGAGCCGTAGGAACAAAATTAAGAAGAAACCTGGATGTGGAATTACAAATATAATATTACTAATGAGCATGCAATTATACTGACAAAATAAGACGAGAATAATTAATTGATGCATTTTATGTGAGTTTCATTTAACTTGCTTACTCAAGTTCTTCAGCTATAATATAGGCCTACAGTCAGCTTCGTATTAAATCAAAATGCCTGCAATTAACAGAGCTCTGATGCTGATAATAGATACTCTTTCCATGTATATGGGCTCCTGTTAGGCAAGGGCGTAACTTTGTCCCAGAAAGTGGTGGTGACCAATCCGCTCCTAATTTTTAACGTAGGCGTCTACTACTGGAACGCTAGCTAAGCGCAGGACACCAGCTTATTCACAAGCGCTGCGTTAAGTCAGAGGGTTGTCCAGAGAGTGTTCGATGGTGTTCCAAGTCCAGTTGCGAAGGAGACAAGAGACTCTAGCAGCGTCGAAGCCTCAGAGACACGTAACGCATTGTCCGGCTGCAACTTCAGGTTTTAAATGAATATCGTTAGGCTACTACTGTAGGCTGCTACCAATAATCGACGTTATGGTATCAATAGTCATTGTCAACGCTAAATGGTTATCCCGTAGTTTAGGTTGGTAGGCCTAAATTAGTTTAACGTCTTGGCGCTGGTAAGTAAGCAGGCTACCATTATCCGTGATAATTGTCATCAATCCAGCTTCCATTTGCGAGAAAAAATTTCAGCAATCATACTTCTGTTTAACCAAGAATATTTTCATCAATCCAACTTCTCTTTAGGCAAGAATTATTTTCGTCAATCCCACTTCTATGGAAGCAAAAAACTTTATCGATCCAGCTTCTATTGAAGCAAAGACTTAGTTTAATCAATCCAGCTTCTATTTACGGAAACAATTATTTCCATCAATCCAACTTCTATTTAAACAAAGAATTAGTTTCATCAATCCAACTTCCATTTGGGCCAACAATTATTTTCATCGATTCAGCTTCAATTCTAAATTGACAATATAATAAAATTTACCAGACTAAACTACGGTTTTTCCGCTAAATTAACATAGACTGCAGATTGAGCTTACGGCTCAAGGGAACAGGATACATTTCATGCACAATTATATCCTTTCGCGGTTTCTTTACAATGAATCGATCCATTTTTCCATATGAATTTGATAATTTGACCTTTCATAGAAACACAATTGATGACGTGACTGACGTCCACAAATTATGAAACCAGACATATGCAAGTAAGGTAGTGTGGACAGTGGACACACTGTGGAGGCCTCTATCAGCATTGCCACCATTGCGATGTTAAGTAGGCCTATGCATGAATGCATAATGCCATAGACGGTTGATGGCCAAATGCTTTCATGTTAAAAATATATTTCATTGCAGGACCAAAAAGTGGTGGTGACTATCACCACCACTTTTTAAAGTGGAGGTGACCGGACACCACCGTCACAATAGAAAGTTACGCATATGCTGTTAGGTAGGCAGTTTTGTTAAACGAAGCTGCGCAACAGCGAGATGATTGTAGCAAATATGCCTCTGTCAATATTTCAGACAATTATACACTCGATCTTGTTTGTTTCAATAAGGTTTTGAATCTTACTCTTTCACATCAACTGCTACCTATTCGCATTAGCTTTAGTGATGTGGCATCTTACTTTCTGATGCAAAATTGGCACCATCTCGAGTAGGCCTATGGCTTGGTCAGCAGAGGCATTGATTGGACCTTGTGGAATTATAATTTGGGTGATGATTGAGTCGCTGGATTAACCAACTCAGATGCTTATCGGAAATTTCTCACATCAAACATATTAACTACGGGAATTGTCTGATAAAACAAAAGCATACCAAACATGTTCGAAACCAGAAACATTAGGATACTGAAAGCACCACTATACGTAAACAACCAGTGGAATCGGCTACCAAGCTCTCTTCAAAGCTTGAACTCTTTTCCTTCTTAAAAAAAAGCTATTTCTCATTGGCTTTCAAAACATAATCATGTGGCGCCTGTCCAATCACACCTTAGATTCACACTTCTGTGTTACTTTACACACGCTAGACATCTTTGTAATAATAGTAAATATGGACGACCGAGAAATGGGCAAAAAGTAACGCCCAACATACATGATAAGAAATTTTCATGAAGTCAATGAAAGAACCCGAGAAACCAGCGTATTTAGAAATCCAGAGTTCACGGTTTGGAATTCAATTAATCAATTGAGAACCTGGCCATTCATAAACTGATATAGCCTATGCGTTTATCTTTATGTAGTATAATTATATAAGAACATATTTAATTAGACATTGTACAAGTGATTATCCAAAATTCAGAAAGAGGTATTTGAATTTGTGTATCATCTAATCAAAAACCAACTCTTCAAGGACGTTCAGTGTGGAAATAAAAGAAATATCTCCGACTTATTTATCCTTGTACATACCTCAATTCATGCAAAGCACCTTTTGCATCAGGAAGCGAGAAAATTATAAACATATGGTGCTGATAATGTAATTTAAGGCTTGATAAGTTATTTAGAGATGATTGTAGGCCTACTTAACATTGGCATCGTGTGTCCATTGAATTTAAATGGGATTATCATTATTTTTATTTAGAATTAGTTATTATTATTAAGACGTCAGAACTAAAGTGCAACGAAAAAATCTCAGCTCCTTGCATTAGTTTCATCTTCACAGACTCAATAATTATAGGCATGACATATCGTAATCGTAATCGTAATCTCCAAACTTCTAAAGCGCCACTCGAAAGCCAAGCGCAGGGCACCAGCTTATTCACGAGCGTTGCATCTAGTCAGAGGGGTTGTCTAAAAAGAGTAGTCCGAGGGAGGTTCGAGTCCGGTTTCCAGAGGATCAGAGAGGGCAGAGCAGATGTTAAGGCGGGTGTCTTTTAGGTCGAGGATTGGAAGGTACAGGATCAAATGAGTCAGGATAAGAGTTCTTGAAAAGGAGAGACTTTAGTTTCGAGTGGAAAGCCTTGGGGTGATGGATAGAAGAGCCTGAGGCAGATGATGGTGGATGATTGGCGATGATGGTGGAGGAACCGAAAAGTGCGGAATTCAGGAGGTAGATCGTTCCAGAGACGCGGTGCAGTGTTGGATTTTGCTCGGTTGGAGAACTTGAGATGAGTAGTGGCCGAGGGTCCAGAAAGAGTGAGAACGGAGGATGATCGGATAGAACGGGTTGGCTGGATGGTGAAGAGTTCGCGGAGATATCTGGGCTGGGAGTGTTGTAGGGAGTTGTAGGTTAGCGAGAGGACCTGGAAGTGAATTCGCTCTGGGATTTTAACCAATGGAGTGATTTGAGGATGGGAGTGATGTGATGATGCTTGGGCGTTCTGGTGACGGCTCTGGCTAGTGAGTTTTGGATGAGCTGCAGACGCTTTAGTTGGGTGGCTTCAAGGTTGAGAAAGAGGAATTGCAATAGTCGAGCTTTGAGTGGACAATGGAGGTAGCAATGGTGGAGGCAGTTTTGAAGTCGAGCATGGGTCGAATGCGGCGGAGGTCACGAATGTACATGAAGCAGGAGCGCGAGAGGTTGGAGATGTGATTAGAGAAGGAGAGATGTGAATCAAAAGTAACACCAAGATTGCGGATATATAAATTATTTATCCTGAGTAGTAAGCTTGCAAGTTAAGTGAAACTCACATAAAGTGCATCAGCTAATGATTCTGATCTTATTTGTCAATAGAATTCCGTACTTATTAATCATGTTGTATTTGTTGTTCCATATGTAAGTTAATGTCTTCCTCATTTAATTTTATTCTCACGTGAGAGAGAGAAAGAGAAAGAGAGAGAGAGAGAGAGAGAGAGAGAGAGAGAGAGAGAGAGAGAGAGAGAGAGTTTGTACATGATACGTTCGTTAATTGAACTTCGATATCGAACATTATTGAACATTAACTAAGTCATTTCTGTATTGACGTTCCAGTAAATAGAGGGCGCTTCATAATTTCTCCCTTGATTATTTCGATTATTAATAAAAGTGTCAAATGGTACGAGAACATCACTTTACTACAAAGTAATGAAGTGATGCTTGGGATTTTGCATGCGTTGATGAAGAGGAACAGGCGGCCAAATTAGATTTATTAGTAAGTTGCAGTTGACCGAAACTGGTGAAAGGTTTCACATTGCTGGCTTGGGGAAAAAGAACCCAGATGCCCAGAGGATCATTGGTTTGCCCACCGCAGAAAAACCGCGGAAATTATGCTTGGTCAAGGTACCCTGGCGAATAAGGATGTCGATGCTACTAGCACATCGGTAACACTTGTAGCGTGTGACCTATGGCGTATTGTTCGCTTACGCCAAAAAGTTAAAGCGCCCTCTACTGACATTGGTAAGAACTCGTTAATAGGAAAAGACACCCTTTCGTCGGTTCGAATCCCTTCAAGAAAGAAAAGAGTGAACCCGATTTCCCCGCATACGCCCTACCGTTCGCTAGAGGACGGGGCCGTCGCGACAACAAGCATTGAAACCACACCAGGATTCAGATATTTCAGGTCATTAATTACAAAAGTATATTGAGCAGTAGAAGCATTGTCTAAACTTGACTGATATTTGCAACGAGTTTGCACCTAGCTGTAAGTCATGCAGTAGTCACAAAACTCTTCGTGTATCACTGTTTCGTTTATTACAGAATTAGACAGTAAAACATGAATCAATATTATAGTATGATAAGCATAATTGCAGAAAATAGACCTCTCTATCAATAATTATGCCTACACACCTTATGCACAAGTAAAGTTGAAAATCTTTTACTTATTTATAAATAAATAATACAGATTAATAATTTACCCTAAAGTCATACTAGAAATGATGAGATAGCACATTCAACTTTAAATAAATCAAGCGAGACAGTTACAAGCAAATTATACTAGGCCTAAAACAAAAATATATATAAAGGTCAAGTGTGCTACATTCGCTTTAAGCCCATCATGATAGTAATTATAGCAGGTAATAAATAGGCCTTAGCAAAACTGCACCGATTATATTCTTATTTTCACAGTGCAATAAAGTACCAGTTTGACAACCTTTCCATAAATATTAGGAAACTGCTTTGCTCATGATCATTCGAATAGAACAAATGATCATGAGCTTTACAGCAACTGGAGATTCATAATTACGTCAACTTTTTGTCAATGAAACCAACAACGAGGTTGAAGATGTTCTACATGAAAACATTGTGTGTTGTAGACTATATCATCAGTCTAAACCCAGCGAAAGATTACTCGCATTTTCCCACACAGCTGTTTCAACCAATTCATGTCCTGCTATTTTAGTAGCAAGAATGAATCTTGACAAGCATGAATAATTATAAGCGATAAAAACAATGTTTCCGACTTGCTGTGTAAAACATCTTGTCTTAAAATAAATAGATAAATTATATACCGCACAAATAATAGTAAATACTTAGTCCTGTGAAGGTGTAATAATACGTTTCTTGACACAAACATACATTCGACAGTTTTGCATTTCGCAAATAATAATTTGTAATAAAGATAGAACGCGTTATAAAACAAAGTATTTTACAAAACCGCTAAGAACTTAATGACAAGTCGGTCACGAAATTGAAAAGATGACTTGATTGAAGTAGTTCCTGCAAGTTATTCATTCGGTTTGGCTTTGAATCAAGCCACCATGACCGTTGCCATCTAGTAGGAGTCGTCGAAACATTCGCTCCGGTTGTTGCAGCAGGATTCCACTCGTCATCAAGAATAATGGTTTCCAGAGAGTCAGACTAACATGAAACACAACAGTCAAAATCAGAATGGCATAGATTATGGTCCGAGTTTCAGAAAAATATATGCAGCAATTCGACTGAAGAAACTACTAATAATGACTATTAAATAGGCCTTGATTTAAAACAATACTATGGCGTTATATCTTTCCAACTAAATACACCTTACATTGTTAAACATCTCATATGAAACTCTTCACACAAGCCCGACCCAGAGAAAAGAAAGAGGTCTTCAGACAACGAAAGAGGCACTTGGCCCACCAGTTAATAAACAGGAACGTGTCAAAGGAGGAAGCTGGTTCCATAGTGCAACTACGTAACTACATGTAAACCATCAAAAAGCGTTAATAGCCTTCAGCGTTTATGATGCATCGTGTAGCTCAATGGAAAACTAAGAGAATGATAATTATTATAGCTTCGACATGTGTAAAAAAATTCCATTTTGATAAATTATGCAATTAGTTACCTTGATCTGCAAGACGCATGTTCTTGTACGGTGCACAGCGCTGGCAACACGTATCAGCCACTTCTGGCCTCATGCATTCCGTCGGTCCTTTGACGTAGTTCGCACACCATTCAGCTTTATCTCCGTACTCGCAACCTGTTCAGTATTAGAATAGTTATTTGTCAATTCTTTCTTTTCAAAAACATCACCATTTTGGTGTTGTTTAATCTAACCTGTCGTATTTCTTTACCCGCGGATTAATTATATTTAACTGCAATCGCTCTTGAAGCAACCTCTGGCTGAAACCCCTTGCTAACTGCACACGAATAAGATTATTAAGATTGTTGCCTCTCATACTGTAACAATGGCGATTAACTTGAAACATCGAGAATAAGATATTGTAGTCGCAAATAAAATTCTTCAAACGCATGGCTCTCGCTTCAGAGAGGGACTTGTTGCTGGCTGAAAGAATGTTTTCAGGTGATCATATCTCTACTCATTTGCAACTACAATATGTATCAAGTCGAATGTTTCTATGACGTTCTTTGATGCAGCTGTCGGCTCGCTGATGTCTTTACATCTAAAGATATTACAAGGATCAATTGGACAGTCGCAAAGTTAAAAGAAGACTTTTATGAATGTGCAGTCACTGAGAACAAAATCCATGAGATATGTCTTTAAAACTGAGATCAGAAGGAGAATTACGAGTAGACATGTAATGCTGTATGCAGCTGTATGGGCATTAAAACCCTGAAGCAAAAGAAGAATGAGACGAACACTTCGTATATATGCTTCTAGATATGGAGGGCAGCTGAGAACAATCAGCCAATGCAGCCAAATGAGTACAGTAATTAGATGGATAACATCCATTGTCATTATGGATGTCGTCAAATGGGCCTTGGCTGAACCAGGCCAGGCATCTTCTAAATTCGAACAAAGAAACACAAGCGTCGGCATGCCAAGACTAGCAAATATTTAACTGAAGTTCAAGACATACGAAAAAGAAAATATTCGCCTGATGCTAGGCTAATATAGATTTCAGCCGTGATTGATTTATAATTTTTCCGATTTCTTCTTAGCCAATCGAGATATGTGAAACTTACTGATGAGGTCAGCGAAATCCAGTTCTGCATCTTCTACCCTCATCACATGATCAACGCCATCTATGTCGACGAGGAATTCTTCGCTTGAATGATTTCCGAAGTTGTGTTCGACAGGTTGAACAGAGTAGTAATTTCCATTGATTGAAAGGGTGCCTCTCTGTTCACCAAAAACAACAACATAACTAAAGGCATCGACAAATAGAAACTCCTCAGTCTAACGTAATGTAAGGTAAAGCATTGCATTTTACACAAAAATCTATTGATATGAAAGGTTAATGAATGATTGAGCGAATAGAAATAACATAATACTATACAAAGCACGTTAGGAGTTATTATCGAAGCACAAGCACAATACGACCACAAAGATCCAACGACAGTAATTTTTATTATCCTACCAAAAACTCCGTGCTGGTTCAGAGACGAATAAAGGGGAGAGATCTCATTGGCGTGGTATTCTTTTAATGTCCCTCAATCATACAATTCTGATTGGTTTTTTAAACGGGTGCTATATAAATTTCGAAGGAAAATTACAATTAGCCTACAAATGACAATTAGAATCCAATTGCTAGCTAAAGCCAAAGTTGATCAACTTCACTACGCATTCCAAATTTGATATCAACAACAATAAGTGCTCACTATAGCTTTACAAGTATTCAAAACCTTCGGACAATTTTAGTTTATTGAAAGATAATTTTCCTGTTAAGTAATTACTCGTTTACTTACTTACTTCACCTTATACTGCTCATCACGCTAACGCCATCTATCCAAATTCGTGCTGCGTCAATCTAATTACTTAACCTGTGGGTTGTGACTTTGAACCAAACATGACCCAACCTGTTTTGCCTAGTTGATTTTGATTAAGCGCCTATGAAAGGTTTCCTTACACAACTCTTGATCAGCTGTCCGTTTTCGTTTTTCATTTCGATCACGATGGACGCACTGCTATTCATATCGTAATAGACGGCAAACTACAACTACATTGACAACTACAGCTTTACCACAGTCACAAAATTGATGCCATCATTATCGTAGCCATCGTAACAGATGAAATTGTAACATTGGCTGAAGAACATTTTTATACACAAACTGTAAAGCAACAGCTTTGCTGCCGCGAGAGAGTTTAGAACTATGAATATATAGCCTATGTGCACATCATATGCCTATACTATACAGTGTACAACACTGTACATGCATATATTTAAATAGTTGAAACCGCTTGCAGAGGTTCACAGTGTTCCCCTTGGTAACGTTTCAGCGCTCGTTAATAAGGTGGGCTCTGTAGTTTAGAGTAACACTTTAGAAATATGGAGTTCACGGTCTCCACTGACAATGGTATCTAGCTGTTAAGAGTGGTTAAGCTAAAGTCCAAGTTTATTCTGAAAAGATGTAAACATACCTGGCCTGAGTTGCGCTTCCAGGTGGTCTGTGCTCCGTTTGCTGCTACTACGACGGGAACATCGGAAGGAATGTTCGTGTTTCTAGTCAGATTGAGAGTGATTGTTTCGTTCTCTGTCGTCAAGGTCAAGACAATTTCTTCAGGCATTGTCGTCGCATTGTTGTTATGTTGCGTTGTGATGTTGTTTTCATTGCTACCTGTTGTGACAAAACAACAAAGCACAAGATATACGATAAACGCTTGCCTCTCCAATGGTCAATTCAATTTAAGGAATGTAATAATAGGTATTTTATGACACTTTTTAGGGAATAATTTCATCTTTAGCAGTGAAGGCATCCTCTTTTAAGTGCTTTTTTAAAACTTCATCTTCGACGAAAGAGAACAACCACATTTTGAGATTATATAAAAAGTGTAAAAAGCGTTACGATGAGAAAGCTTTATAGCATCTGCCAAGTTCCGTTAGGCTTTGAGATCTGCATGAGGTTGTCATGACGACCTGGATTTGTTGCCCGTATATGTCGCTGCTATGAATACAGCTGCCCAGCTGTAGTGCTTGAGCATTTGAACAGTTGAGCACTTGAGTCACTCACTGAGCGTCGTATTCATTGGCCTGCTTCTCTACATACTAACGAATAAAAGATTTAAAAGGACTTGGTTGAGAAAATCTCATCCAATAATTATGTCAACGAGTCTTGTAACATAGCCTACGTTTATTTATTAATTATACGCTGTGTGATTTCTGCCAATGCCTAGCTGTGTACTACATCTAGGCACATGGAAAATCCAATAATTTTCAAACTTGGAAGCGGCGCTATGTAGACTGGATAATCTTTCTTGATGAATATGAACAAATCTCAGAGCGCTATCGGTAAAGCGTAGGTATCTGATTGGTTGCACTTATGCACTTGACGCAAGATCTAGGTTACATGAGCTCTAATTTTATCACGAGGGCTTTTAGACTGAATCTCTACAGCTTCAAGAAGTTTACTATTTTATAAGACGAATCTCATCTGACGATACTCACTTGGTACTGCTAGGCAGTCAACAGCAGAAAGAAGTGTCCAGGTCGCCAATAGGATTGCGAGTAGATGTTGTAACAGAGCCATCTGTCAATGGTTGTATTGAAACAGCTTAAGTTTAAATAGTTCCTCCGAGTTCTAAACCAGGTAAATTCGTCTTCACTCTTCTTGTATTTCGCGCTCTTCTGTACATCAGCCATGCTTGACTCCGTATTTATACACTCTCAATCGCTAGGATGTGACAGGAAAAGACCCGGATTCAGGATTCTACACTAAACTGAGTTTTTGTATTTCAAGTAATCTTTTGGACAATTATAGTGCCTCCCACCTTTGCATTCAGCCTTAGCCGCACCTTCTTCGCCACCTCAATCGCTATCCGTAAAATTCAGTAGCGTGAAGGCGTCTTGCGGTTTTCTTCTTCATCTAGGTTAGTCATTGAACCGTGTCACGTGTGCAAGGATGCCTTGGGTAATGCTCATTAGGCCTAGGACTGCTTGCTTGCTTGTGTATTGCAAGCCGTGACAGGCCTGTATAATGCACAATGCAATTGACTCCCTGCAGTCAGAATGTACGAGTTGTCAGAATGCACGTATAGCTAGGCCACTGAACGGCTGCTTCGATCGTGAGTCAGCCGACAGACCTGCTTTCTGCTCTGTCACTAACGAATGTTGGACTACATTGAGGTATAATGCCCATTGTGTGCTTTTCTGTTGTTCGTCATAAAGTCGATGACAGCGAACCAAGAGTATACAAACAGACCTTTTCATTACCGAACTTCGCCAGAAGTGATCTTTTATTTTCTACAGAAACTTCGTCTGCATGGGCTTAAGTTTTTAGACACTGTCTTAGATGATCATTTAACTCTCGCAAATAGGGGTTATATAATATATTACATATATAATATATATTATATTCTTTAAACTTTCAAGCTGCACAACTGCCAGAATAATTCTGCCACAACTCTGCATTTTTACTAATGCAAAAGCGCTTCGAAACGAGCTTTAGATATGCAACTTACATTCCATGCATATCCACAAGGATTGTGCGAAGAATGCCATATGTACATAAAGAATAAAGAAATTAGACCGTCTTAAATACAAGCTTTCTTCAAAGTCATTTGATGGAGTGCCAAGCGATCAACAATTTATTATCTTCTCCAAGCAGATAATTAATCGTAGTTTCAAAGTAAAATATTTAAGACTTATTTTCCAGAGCATGAGAGAGCATTGAAACTTAGCTTAATCAACCTTCCGATCAACATGAGCGATCTTGACTTGATATAGCGCCGGTAGATAAGCTGGTCTCTCTAACGCAGCTGCTTTGAGACGCCTAGAATTTTAGAAATTTACATGACAAAACTGTGAAATTTCACAGATTTGCAATACATTGCGATATATACTTAGTGTAATACTTGGGCTATGTATCTTAAAAAAATTTTGAAAAAGAGTTGATTTATATTTCTAATTGAAGGTAAAATATGAATTATTGCCATGTTGATAGAATACTACACAGCAGACCTATTTTTAAATATGAAAAGATATTCATGTTCTTGTGTAAGACCGTGTTTGCAAACGGCGTGTTTGCAATGTGATTTTTGCCAAAATGAAGTCACTTAAATGCGACAGTTGATTAAGACAGCACTTCTTCGGTGAATGCGTCACCGATTAGACACAATTGTTACACATAATTATTGGATGATCTTTTCAGTGAATTGTGCTTTTCGTGGCCAAATCGTTTAAGAGAGTTCAGAGCGCTCGCCATGAATTGGCCAGTCTTCAGGCGTTTTGGTCTTCCAGTATCTAGCAAAATGTCAAGCACCTTCATAATTTCGTACAATCTTTGTCAGCTAACTATAATAAACTATATAGAGAATTTTTCTACAAGACAAGAAAGAAAAGTTATAATAAGTCGTGCGAAATTAATCGGTTTGGTTGAGCTAGATGCAATTAAGTCTTCAACTATGTATTCTTGTGAATGGGATACTTAGTTCTTGCACGAGTGAGTGATCATGGGGGAGGCCACGCTATACCTACATCAATGGCAAACTCTGCCTTTTTAGTGCCCTGCCGAGCTACATCGCAATTGGGTTACGAGCAAGTGTGACAACCTTCAGTCAGCCGTACTTTGATTTATGACTACTTCAAAGAAAAAGTACAGGCTTACTTTCGCTTAATCCTGTACGGATTTCGTATTATGCGATTCAAAACCATTGGACCAAGCAACATAAACTATTCCTAACAATGACAAACCCTTTCGTAGACTCTTAGGGCCTACTTTGGACATTCGTCACGCTCTCTCTCTCTCTCTCTCTCTCTCTCTCTCTCTCTCTCTCTCTCTCTCTCTCTCTCTCTCTCTCTCTCTCTCTCGGAAAAGAAATCTTTCCGATTACAAATTCAGAGAGCTTTTAGTAAGAGTTATGTTAAGTGTCAGACATTAGTTGTTATGAGAACTTCACATAGACAACATCTATGAAATTCGTCCATCCATTCGGAGCATTTATATAGCACCCCTTCAAGAACCTACTCAGAAGCGCCTCCAACCCAGAACAAAAAGAACAAAGACTTGAGGGACTTGCAGAGCTTTGCCGGGTGGATCACAAATAAATAGCGGAGCTCAAGCGGGAGATCATTCCAGATGGAAGGTCCAACAACCGAGAAAGTACGGCGCTGCCTAATAGCCAAGTGAGCTCGTGGAACTAGGAAAGTAAGTAAGTAAGTAAGTAAGTATATTCTTTATTGAACAGCTGCAATCCGCATTCCGGTGTACATACATCATATATAATAAACAATCAATAGTCAATATGAATAAAGCATTCTAACTATAAAAGGAGCTCATCCCTCGTGGCAGAGCGAAGGGCGCGACGCGCTGTAACGTCGGACACTGGGCAGCAAAGATCGTGCAAGTAAGATGGAGCGCGCAGTTAGGATAATATATCGAACGTGGTGAGATGTGACTTCCAATTGAATAAAGGTTTCTGTCAAAATCTTGTGGCTATTATCGGTGTACATGCTTTGCAGGCCTTGCTCAGTAGTGCCCGCAGCATGGAAGCGCGTTAACATCTCCACTGCCTGTTACTCTGTGTGGCTGTCTGTATGTATGTCTATCGATGGTCTCTATCACTTGGTCTTGGGTTTTAGTTTGGTCTCCCAGTAAAATATCTCTGACACGACAAAGTTCTCATGAAAAAACTAGTGACATGAGTTTAAATCTGTAAGGCGTAAAGTAGTGACGGATTTAGACTTTGCGAACCCTAATGGTCTAATCACTCTAATCCATTAACGTTTGAGAAGTTCTCGCCTCAGTATTTAGAAAAATACAGTGAACACAAAAACTGTCCGCAAGTCAGCATTTTGGTCAAGATTTCTAAAAAAAATATTATTATTGGAGGTGACATAATTAGCATGGTTGCTTTTGGCTAGCAGAAGAAAAAAATAACTTTTAAAGTAGATTACATGCAAAATTACCTATAAAATGAAAACACTGGTTCATCACATACAGTGGGAGTAAATGACAGCGAAATTTATAAGAATGTTGCGCCATTTTTATTTAGTTCGTTTGACAACAGGAATCATGCATAAACACGGCTACGTGTAAAAGGCCTTCATTTCACGGTATTTAAATACCATTAGGGCCTATCATGTCTGGACTTATTATTTTAGTAGGCTTATTGTTGTATAGTGTGGAGGACAGCTTACACACAAAGCAATACTCAAAACAGGTTTTTGGAGAGTAATCTGACCATTCTAAGCTGTATTTTTGAACGTTAGCTTTCGTCGAATAAAACAGGACACTCGAAAATATCTACATCTTTTTTTAAATAATCGCTTAGAATTTTCAAACAGCGTGCCTGCAACGTGATTGGTTTAGACGCTGAGGGACGTGGCAGACACGTCCAGTTGACAGACAGTTAGACAGAGTGGCCTAAGTTGCGGAACACACGTGCTCGTGTAACGCAACTAGGCTAGACTATCGGATCTTGCAGGTTTCCGCATATTATAGGATAGGCCTATTGTTATAGATAATGTACGTAGAATGAATTACAGACTCCAGCTATTATTTTATAGGCCTATAATCGATATCTTTACAGTCGGATGGATCTTTCTGGACCCAGTGGCCTATAACTATAACACTGGACAACAAATTTTAACTTGTTGTTTCCAAAGAAACGTAGGCTGTTTTCTATAAAATTTAACACGCTGAATACATTGTTGTTCTCGGAATTTTTGTATCACGTAAGGTTTTTGAGAAATGGTATGAAGCATTTTAAAAGAAACACACTAACATTAATTTTAGTTAGCCTAGTGCATGCATTTACAATGCACTTGAAATTTAATTTTTGAACTATGCCACTTATTTCGTCTGCTAGTTTGATAGCCGCTAAATAATAGGCCTACAAATAAATAAGTTAGTAGCGATTGCCTTACCGGTGATAATCTGTTCTGAATGCAATTTGCAGATCATTGTAGACTTTATCCGGTTTATCGTTCGGAGTCTGGAGTAGGCCTATTTTGGTCTCATAAAAATCTTCGGTATGTGATATAGGCTAATAAAAAAAACAATAATGCACAGGTCTCGAAAATCCTTATTAAATTGTCTTGTGACTAGTTTGAGCGTAGCCCACTGGCGAACAGGAATGTATCGCGTATGGTTTACATAAAAAAATTAAAAATTAATTGTAAAATTAATGCATGACAGTTGATTATATTTATAAAGAAAAATTGACGAATAATTATATTTGCAGAGTAAACCGTTGCCTGTGGGCTTTATTGCTTGGTGGGGCTTCATTGGCCAGGATGACCGAGGCCGTTTCCAGTCCATCATGCGCCTCCTTATCTGATTCCATTACCTCCCCCTAGGATACTCTCTCCTCTGAACCCCTATGAACAGCTATTGGTCAATTAAATTTAAAGAATATTCTGATCTGATCTTATCTTATATTATCTTATATTATCTTAAAACATATTATTGAATTATCAGGAGCAAAACTCTATATGTAAATTCTTTGGTACTACATGTGTTACACGTGCTACACGTGTTCTCTATCTCAAGGCAATAAACAAAGAATCCTTTTAAAATCTTTGGCGCAAATGAGAAACCATACGAATTTTCACGCGTAAAGTGTATTCGGTTCAAGATGGCAGACGGTGTACGACGAAAGTTAGAGGTAAGGGAGCTTGTCAAAGAACAAGGACGTAATTGTAATCTTGAGATTTATACAGCGCCCGAATATGCTAAGTCGCGGGAGCCAACTTATCCACAGGCTCTCAGATTTGGAGCATGTCAGAGAAGATGATAGGCTAGTGTGATATCGTGAGTGGTTTGCATTTGTTGCTGTCGGCCGTATGCAGACGTTTCGTCAACGGACGATTCGTCAACGGACTGTTCGTCAAGGACTGTTCGTCATGTGGATGATTCGTCAACGGACGATTCGTCAAAAGAAATCGAATCGTCCGTTGACGAAGCGTCCTAGAACCCTGTCGGCCATAATTGCCTATTCTGGAACTCTGTTCTGGAACATCTGCTCTGTCGTCATTAATATTAAATAGTAACAAGTAATAGCACATTCAGAAATGAAGTGACACAGACTTGTTAAATGTTCATTTCTGCATGTATTTTATGTTTACACTTTAACAAGTGGTTAATCAAAAATTAAATTTTACTGTTAAGAGGTGACATTGGCTAAAAACCCCTTGAACAACAATTAATGTGTCTGTAGGCCCAAAAATGTTGGACATTGTAAAAACGTTGAATTTTTTTGTTTTTAATGCAAAGATTTGAAGCATGTCAGAGAAGATGATAAAGATTCTGGTGTTGGGGTTGATGAAGACACTGATGGTGATGACTTAAACAACCGTTCAAGTTGAAAGTTCAAATGAGTTACAGTTCATCTGGCGAATGTCTACGGCAATTGTATGCCCTATGCAGATTTGTATGACATCTCTTCACGAAAGACTTCTCAGTGGTGCCCATGTCGTAAGTTGTCGAATAAATATTTGATTTTTAATTGTTTTTTACCTATTTGTTTTTTTTCACAACCATGTTTGGCAAAAATGGTAATATTTTATCAAGAAGCAAGAGCATCTTAGCAGCATGATGCATATTGGAGGTGCAAAGCAGCAGATAGAGACTACAGGTGTAATCCCAGCTAATGTCCTGTGTATGCTCCATGTTTTTGGCCACTTACTCGTAGCATGTCGTGATAGAAGACAGCATCATACAGAGCTGCAACAATCCTTGATTTGTGGCCCACCACGTTTGTAGTGATGAAGTACAATTTTTCAATAATGCGCTTCCTATATTCACCATTAAGTTTAGTTACAGACAAACTCGAGTACATTATTTTTTTTATTTAGTCTTATGTTTCGTAACTCTTTGTTCTCTGTTTGTTTGACGAATTTGTGTTAGAACTAGAGAAAGAATTCAAATTTTCAGACAATTGCTGAACTAATTCTCGACAGAATGCCAAGAAATTAACTGCAATGGCCGAGATCAAAACATAGCGTAATTTGGAAATGGATAAATCTACTGCGCCAGGCTGTAACGCTGGGACCAAGCTAAATGAACCAATATTTGAAATGAGCCTACATTTACGTTTAGAGTTCTGTAGCCTCTTCGTGCTTGTAACTACATACCAACAGACCTAGAGGGCCGATTATGAACTAAGTAGGTTGTGTGTGACGAGTAATTGTAAATGCTTACGACCTATCTCTGAGTCGGACCTTCGTTCAGTTTTATCGTCTGTTAACTTAAAATCATGTGAATTAGATCCACTACCCCCTTTTATCATTAATGACATTTTGGATGATCTTGCCCCTTTCTTGGTTTATCTGTTTAATAGGTCGCTCTCTGTAGGCTGCATTCCTCCCTCGCAGAAGCGGGCCCTTGTCTTTCCTTCGCTCAAAAAGCCTAACCTTGACACCAACCTTTGCAATAATTACCGGCCTATCTCAAATCTATCCTTTCTTTCTAAGACTCTAGAACGTCTTGTCTCTCTCCAGTTTCTCCCTTATCTTGATCAATCTGGTCTACTTCCTACTAACCAGTCTGGCTTTAGGGCTAACCATTCCACCGAGACTGCCCTCCTTTCCCTACTTTCTTAAATCTATTCTGCTGTTGATAGGTCTGAACTGACTCTTCTGGCTCTCTATGATGTCTCAGCAGCTTTCGATATGGTTGATCATGAGATTCTTCTTCAGCGTCTTGAGACCTCTTATAGGCTTAAGGGCCTCCCCTTTGTTGGTTTCGCTCATACCTATCTGAACGAACCCAAATGATTGTTACTGGTGACTCCAGAACCCAATGGGCCCACGTTAAACTGGGTGTCCCTCAAGGCTCCGTTCTCGGCCCTCTCTTATTTATTTTATATACGGCTGACATCTCCTCTCTTTTTCCGATCTGTGGTGCTGCTGGTCATCTCTTCGCTGATGATGTGCAAGCATTTGTCCATGGTCCTTCGTCATCGCAGTTGCTTTTGGTCGGGAGTATTCAATCTCTCTCTAATCATCTCCACTCTTGGATGTCATCTAATCGCCTCTCCCTTAATGCTTCTAAGACTCAATTCATCTGGTTTGGTACCCCTCAGCAGCTCCATAAACTTGATTTTGCTCTCCTCTCTGAAAAGTTCCCACTCTTCTCTTTCTCGTCAAGTGTACGTGATCTGGGTGTTACCCTTGATAGTTCACTTACCTTTACCGATCACATCTCTAATCTCTCACGCTCCTCCTATTTTCACTTAAGGCGTCTCAGGGTCATTCGTCGTTCTGTCTCCTCCTCCATATTCACAACTTTAGTTCATGCTTTTGTATTTTCTCGGATTGACTACTGCAATTCCCTTCTTGTTGGTCTTCCTAAGATTCGTCTCTCTCCTCTTCAGTCGGTCCTCAACACAGCTGCTAGACTTATAGCGCGCCTTCCCAGGTACTCTCACATCTCTTCCTTCATGTTTGATAAACTTCATTGGCTCCCTCTGCATGCTCGCATACAATTTAAAATCCTCTCTCTGATCTTCAAGGCTCAGAGGGGTCTTGCCCCGCAATATCTGGTTGGCGTACTACTTCGGCCACACTCAGCTTCCTCCCACCGTCCACTTCTTTGTTCCTGCAATAGACTTGACCTCTTGGTTCCCCGTAGTAGAACTGCTATGGCTCAGGCTCGTTCCTTTGCTTCAATTGGTCCCTCTCTTTGGAATGCTCTTTCTCCTTCTGTTCGCTCTAAAATTCTCTCTGGCAGTCTCTCTTCTTCCTTCGCTTTTCTCAAAACCTGTTTATTTTCGCGGGGCTTAGCACACTGGGAGCGCTTCTGAACGGTTCACCCTACGAGAGGCGCTTTACAAATGTTTAAATACGATACGATACGATACGATACGATACGATATAGATCCTATTCAAGAAAATCCATAAGAGGAGCTCCCAGCCTGAGCTGCCTGACTATACAAGACCACAATCGAATAAAATTGTCTTCAACCTCTTGTGAAATAGAGGTATACATGTAGAAAAAAGGAATGTACAGAAAATGTATTTAGAGTAAAATGGACCAGTACAGAAAACATTTATGAAGAATATAATAAACGAATTCGGCAGTGATAGTTGACACCTTCAGTTTCTTTTATATTGGCCTACATGTTTAGTTGTTCAGAGTTTTTCCGTAACAGAAACGATCAAGCAGTAAAACATACATCAAAACACAATAATGTATAATCTGCACAATTGCAATAACTAGACCCCTACATAAACGAATATTCCTATGCAACCAATGCACAAGTAAAATTTAAAATCTTTTACTTGGCTGTTAATAAGTTAAACAAGATTAATAATCTACAATAAAATTAAAATGCAACGGTCTAGATAACAAATAATCGAAGCTAGAAAACAGCAGGCAGTTATAGAATACAACGCATTTAAGTTGAGGGTTGAATTCTCTTCAAGTCCATCATGATATTAATGACGGCAAAGCACAGTAGGCGTAATCTTTTACTAATATATATTCTTTATTAATTTACACTGACAATTACGCAGGATGATTACAATTCAATGTGAACGGATGATCACAAGTTATTACAGGAGTCGAATTTAACTGTATACGGCAGCCATGGAAGGCGACAATCACGTCCTACATCTCATTTTACCAATGCGCCATCTCGCGAATGAAAGGCTGAGTGGACCATTGGAAGGTTACGGGAAGTGATCCCGCTGCCTATACTGGTCTTCACGCCAGTGATGCGACCACTACACAATGGACCCTCCCCCCGCTTCAGGCGTCCATTAAACTTGATAATTTATGGAAACGCCCGACGAGGGTTCAAGGTGATTCACAATAAAAACGTCGGTTGTCATTTTATACATTTTATACACAGGCAGTGAATAATGGCATTACTTCACAGTGCTATATGACTATATTTACACCCTGTATGTTGTTGTGAAAACTACTTTGCTAAACAAATATTGTTAAGCTATAAAACGGGTTTTACCGGGCTTAATTGCAATAATCAAATCTTATAATTAATTAATAAGCAAATGCCGCAAATAATAGCAAAACAACATATTTAACACTAGTCATATAAAGGCGTTACATTAGGTTTCTTGAAACGTATATTTATAGCCTACATGTATCCTGCAAATAATAGCATAACAACATATTTAACAATAGTCATATAAAGGCGTTACATTAGGTGTCTTGATACATGTAGGCTATAACAAGTCATACACATAGGCCTAACACTTTTATCGTTGAGTATTTTTGAAAGGAAAAAGCGTCATAAAAGGAATTGTAGGAGCTCGGAGCACCGGTCCATGCATATTCCTGCAGATTATAGGAACATCTTAAATTACCCTAATCAAACCTCTGTTCTGTCAAGCCGAAAGATTAAATAGGCCTACTCGTGACAGTGCTAAGAACCTGATGACAAGTCTCTCAGAGAAATTGGAAAGATGACTTGATTGAAGTAGTCCCTGCATGTAATTCAATCAGTTCGGATTTGAATCAATTGACCACGATCGTTTGTCTTCTAGGAACAGACCTCGCAACATTCGATCCGGTTGTTGCTGCAGTATTCCGCTCGGCACCAGGAATAACGGTTTCCATAGAGACAATCTTACATTTAAACAACAGTCAACAGTCAAATTTCAACAAGGTATAGATCGTGGTCTAAGGTTGTGAAACACAGGATAAGCAGTAATTTGACTGACTAATAAGAATGGCTATCAATGATAACCTTTAAAACATTATTTGCTTTTAAACTGGCAAACTGTTAATAATTAACTTAACTTACAATTATTGTTTTAATTTTAAAAATGTCCTCAAAACGTTTTAGAGAAACCTACAAAACTGCAGAAATTGTAGATATTAAAATAGATCAAAACACTAATGTGCTGTATAGAGCCTATTTATCATTTACTCTTTTACTAATTATATTCGTTTATTGAGAAAGACAACTCTAATTGGCACACCGCAATCAGTTACAATGTCAAAGAGTTTATAGAAAATAATAGGTCTTTGTTTTACTCATTACATAGTTGACCTTAATGTTCAAATGAGGAATGGATATAGTCATTGCACACAAGCATAGAGGACTCTAGGTATGAAGTTTTTATTGTCTTTGAGGGGCAGCTCAAACGGGTGCCGCCTGGGCCGAAGGTTGTAGCGTCTCTCGGCCACAGGAGGGAACAGGCCACGTAGAACGTGGAACTCGTTCTCTTTCGTTTACTACTTCTGTGATAGAGCTACATACACATAAGAGTTTAGCAAGAATATGATTTATATGAGCAATGATCAGTTCAGATCGATAAACACCATTATGTATTTGAGAAAATGTTTTACCGTGTATATCTGTAGGCTAGTTAAATAAATAGATTTTTCAATAATTTTTCACTCAAATACATATTCAATTGTTTTGTACGCTATATAGCTTAGTGATATTATGACCAGTGCAAGCAAGGAGCATGCTAAATTTAGCGCCTATAAACTGTTTGGTTTAAAGCAAATTCGCTTAAGTCTTTAGATAAATTGCTTTCGCTGATGTAAATGCATATTTTAACAATCCGTAGACACTAACTCTGATTGTTTCTTTTGTATCTGCTGCATGTGCTGCAGCAGGTCGAAGCCGTTTGAGAATCGTAGCATTGACCAGCAAATATAGAAGGACACCATGGTGCGTTGTCGATGCAAACTACAAGAAAACCAATACGTTTTCTGCAATTTGGCTATCCATTAGAAATGAAATGCATGAGAATAAAACACTTCTATGTGGCTCTGCAGAAACTCAGGAGAGCCTTGTTCTTGACTTTGTTGTCAATGCGTGCAAACCCTAGTGAAAAATGTCCAGACGTTTGATTCTTGCTACTTGAAAGGAACTGTGTTATTGTCAAGATGCATGTATTCTTCTCATGTATACTTCTCTATGCTCTACTGTAGTCCTCTCTAGTAGCATCTCTACCTCTTTCTCTCACCTTAGAACCTTCCTTTTTTCCTCGGAGTACCTCGCACTGGGAGCGCTTCTGAAAGGCTTATGCTATGAGAAGCGCTTTATAAATGTTCAAATACAATACAATACAATACAATGTATTCATGCATGAACACATTCATAGATACTTTCATGCTCACGTGCGTGCATAGAAGCATACATGTACATATGTGGTGAAACCGGGTTTTGCCACGGTGAGAGATTTGTTTTGTAATAATGTTACTTCATAACTGCTTCCTGCTCGCTAGGTGGCAAGCGGTTTTTTTTACCATGAACACAGACATTGCGCTATGACTGAACCTATCGCTAAGTGGCGTCAATTTGGGTGTCTATAGAGTCACGTGATCGGCAGACATCTAAGTTACTAGGTAGTTGTTTTTGGGCGGTGACTACGCAGTGTCACTCGTCGATTCGAAATCATAGATTTTGATCTAGAATTCGGTGCAAATTGTGTTTGGATTTGAAGACCCAGTAGTCACGGTGTAGGAGTTAGCAATAAGAAATCTACAGTGAAATTATCGAAAACTTTATCGACATTTTTGGCAATCGTTTCGGCCGATGCAATCGGACCGTGTGCCGCCATTACACTATTATAGCTCTCTGTGTTGAATGCTCGTCAGCGATCACTCGAGTGTGTAACGGAGTCAATTCGATTTCTCTTTCTCGCAAAATAAGTTCAGTGGATTTGATAATTTGTTTAATTGAATTATTAATTATTATGAACTCTAATCCAGAAGAACTCTTAGAATTATTTTTATCGACCCTGCTCTGATAAACGAATGCCTGCGTAGATGCTTAGAGGAGAGCGGGGCAACAGCGGCCTGCGGGGCAAGAATAACCGGAAGCCTATCATAAAACATTGCGCATGCGTAGAGATTAAACTACGCCACGTTGAAAGACATTTATCGGCCGCTTCGAACGACATAAAATTTGTTAAATTTACTTGCAAAACTCTATAAGAAAGTAAGGAATTTCTGATTTTCCTAATATCTGTATAAATCGGAATGGTTAGGAATAATTTATGATAAAATCAATGTTTTTGATACGAAATTTTTCGATAGGTTTTTGTTGCGAAGACATAACAAGGGCATTGAATGCGCATATTAGTTTCAGTGAATTCGCAAGATGTCACTAGTAATTATTTAAAAATATAATTGGTACAGCAACGGGGCAAGAGTAGCCGTGGCAGTATGAGGCAAGAGTGGCCTCGGCTACTCTTGCCCCATCGACGGCCACTCTTGCCCCATCATAAGGCCGTACTAAATAAAAGTTTTGTCTTCCATTTATTAATTGTTATAGGGGTCTATTTTCACATTTGTTAATTTGTTTAGTCTCGTTTTCAGAACATAGTTAGACATTATAAACGGAAAAGCGAGCGTGGAATATATCCATCTGAGAATTTGCAACGTTGTTTGACGGTTGTCAAAAATAAAGAAATGTCCCTGCGAGCAGCGTCTAAAGAATTTATAATTCCTAGAGCGACCATGCAAAAGCGTTTAAAGTCATTCGATTTGCCACAACCAACAAATCTGGGTCGATTCAAACGAATTTTTACAGACGAAATGGAAAGTCAGTTGAAGCAACGTGTAGTGGAAATGGAAGGAATCTTCTATGGAATGTCCACTTCTGACCTTGGCACAATTGCAAGTGGATAGAAGGGTCGCACTGTCACAATTGTCGCTACTGTTAGTTCTACGGGTCAGTTTATTCCGCCAGCCATGATTTTCCCAAGGCAGCGAATGAGTGATCGCTTGTTGTATGATGCTCTTTCCGGAACTGTTGGGTACTGCTCAGGAAATGGATGGATAGACAGCACGTTGTTCACTCGATATTTGGACCATTTCATTGAACATGTTCGACCAACCAAGGAGCAGAAGGTCCTCCTTGTACTCGACAATCACGTCAGTCATAAATCCCTTGAAGCGATTGAAAAAGCAAGAGCAAGTAACGGGATTATACTTTTAACTCTGCCTCCCCACACCAGCAGCAAACTCCAGCCTCTAGATCACACTGTCTATAGAGCGTTAAAGGCTTTTTACAGCCAAGAGTGTGACCGCTGGATGATAAATAACATGGGAAAAAGAATAACTGAATACGACATTGCTTCCATAGTGACTGGCCGTTCATGCCACTCTTGCCCCACCGGTGGGGCAAGAGTGGCTTTTCAAAGGCCTGCATAAAATGTTAAATACCAAAGAATGACATGTATTTTTTTGAAATAATTTGTATATTCTGCAGAGCCACTTCAGTGGCCTATAACAGGGTATAGTCCGTTGTTTCAATATTTTCACCTGCTAGTAGATATTTAGATTAAATCCTTAAGGGGCCGCTCTTGCCCCGCCCTCCTCTAAGCATTATTTATACAAGGCCGAGAGCTGTGTGAGCCAAGGGCGACTCCGAACCGGCCTCAAGGGTTCGAACCCAGGTATGCGCAGAAGGGCCTGCTCTTTTTGAATCTACCTTAACTGGGATATCCGAGGAAATTATTTCGAGAACTGTTGGTGCGAGCAAAACGGATCCTGGTGCATCGTTTCTGGGCACAACCACTATTCTCCACCAGGAAATCACGGATGCCACTCGAGTTGTCCTGGTCCATCCATTTCCGGAAATTGAACCCGAGTGAATGGATGTGAACTCTTTTCCTACCTCTGTAAGACGTAGTGAACGCCAAACTGTACGTCTTCTATGGTGACGATGTGTGGCACTACCAAAGTAGTGCTGCCTTCTCCTACGAGGTCCACAGCAGCTAGCGACCCCTAGTGAGTGCGAGATAGCCAGGGGCGTTTTGCCATATGTAGGCTACAGATAAACCTACATGCATACATAGATTACATACAAAATACATACAAGGATACATTTACGCATCCCTACGTGCAAATACAGTAATACACACATACACACTGTGGGGCGCGGTGGTGTAGGGGTATGTTCGGTGCCTTGCAACCGGAGGGTTGCGGGTTCGAATCCACCTCAATAGCAGGTCCTTCACTCGCAATTGCTCATGCGCTTCGGCGTGAAACTCCGATTCAGTATCCGCGCTGTAGTCGGGAGCGCCTCTGAGTAGAAATCTTGAAGGGGCGCTATAACAAGTGACCTTAATAAATAATAAATAAATACTATGCTTCTAGTTACCTGGATCTGCAAGACGGGTGTTCTTATAAGGTGCACAGCGCTGGCAACAGAGATCTGCCACTTCTGGCCTCATGCATTCCGTCGGTCCTTTGACGTAGCTCAAACACCATTCAGCTTTATCACCGTACTCGCAACCTGTTCAGCGATGGACAATAATTCATTTGTCAATTCTTTCTTTTAAACATTTCGACGTAAATGCATTCGGGTAGTTTAATCTGACGTTGAATTTCTACTAAACTTTAATACTTAAAACATAGCGTTGCGGCCGATGCCTATGTTTTAGCCATAATATTGCCTTTATTAAAATATTACCGAATTGTTTAGTGCTCTATTGTTAAGATCCTCGTCATTCCTAGTGTTTTTTCAAAGCTAAATTAGTGGAAATCGTTTGTTGAAATTAATTTAAAATGACTGATCATTCATTCCATGTCGAACAGTCAGTCGGTTTGTGGACAAGTAAAACGTGTAAAACGTGACCTAAACATAGGATTCTCATTCATTTCGTTCTTATGCTAAATCTTATTTCTTTCGTTTATCGTCGTTGCATCTTCTTTCATTATTCATTTGCTCATTCATTCATCTTCTATCCTTCACTTTTTGCAGTCTTAGACCCTACTTAGTCAGTGTTTTCAGTTTAAACTATATTCTTTATTTTTTCCAGCAGTTCTGCATGGTCAGTTCTGTTAGTGGAGCATTCATGTCTTGACCAGGCAACCTTGTCATATCTTATCCCTAATTTGAAAGGCTTCCCTGTGTCACTGCGATGAAACGTTACTAATTAGTATCAGCTGTAAACAGTAAATTTTGGTTCAATTAATTTACCTGGTGGGTTTGTGCTAATTCTGTAGCTTGAGCATTTAACACAGCAGGTGCTGCTTGACGAGTAGCATTCGCAAGGCTTTAAATTGCTGCAATAGCTGGCTTGATCTCCTTGGGGGCACATGCCCGCAGCACCGTTGGGTGGATTAGAGTTCGCCAAGACAGAACGACAGCTGGCACAGCATAGAGACCCTGTGCTGCTCGTGCACACTTCACGCGTAAAAGTTGCGGTTGAACACCATGGCGCTTGATCGCCGTATTCACATCCTATATCGGAAGCAAGCATTGCCTGTCATAAGCATCGCCAACTGGAAACGTATGTAATGATTATTGTTCGCTACGGTAATCAGAATAAGATAACATTTATGTTTATTATATAATTTAATGACAACTATAATAAATTAGTGAATAAATAAAGAGCATTCAACAGATGCCATCATAAAAAATTGTCAAAAATTATATAGGGGCCTAATAAAAGAGCTCGGCATTGCTGTGCTTTGGTGTTACAATTTCTCTGCTTCACATCTGCTCGAGTAAACGTTGAAAAACATACTGTAATATCTTTTGTAGATGGACCATGTTACGGAAGTTATGATGGCTATATATAACGCTAGACGTGTGCCCGTCCTAAGATGGCTGAAATGACCTTCATGACGTATACAATAAGAGCGCGACCTACTTAAATGAATTTAGTGTAGTCCTTCCCTTCCTCCTACATCCCTTTCCATTTTCACTCCCCTTCACCCTCATCCCCTCCCTTTCCCCTTTCAAAAACCATTCCAATCCCTTTCCCCTTCATCCCGCAAACATCCTTCACTTTTCCTCTCCCTCTCACCTTCCCCTCCACAGCGCCCTCCTTTACATGCCCTTTTCTCTCCCTTCCTTCGCCATACCCCATTGTTTTTCTCTCCCTCACCTCCCATTTCTTCCTTCCCCTTTCAATCCTTCTCCCCTCGCCTTTCCCCCTTTCCGATCCTTATCCGTTCCCTTTCACCTCCACTCCCCTTCCTCTCATTTTCACCTCCCTCTCTCTCTCTCTCTCTCCTCTCTCTCTCTCCTTTTCAAAATGAAATCAATCTAGTACATAGCGTAAGACCTTAGCAGCGTAAGACCTTATCAGCGCCACCTATCAGCGTAACAGAAAAATTGAATGACTTCGTGACATTTCTGTTCGTTTATATTATTAATTTTGAGCTCTACCTGGATATCTGCTGTCGTAGAACTTTTGACAAGTTTCGCAGCAGTCTTTTCCAGACTGGTAGCAGTTGTATGCAGCCGCTGTGCTGCACCATTCAGCTCTGTCTCCATATTCACAGCCAACTCTGCTGCTCTTCACACGATTGCAACTATCGCAACACGTGTTCGCAAAGCTAGCTTGATAACAGTCCGATCTTTTTGGTCTCGACCGGCAGAAATCAAGATCTTTATCGCCATATGCACATCCTACAAAGAATAAACAATGAGTTTCTGGTAAATCGATCCATTGACTCAAATGCTATGCACATCGTTATGCCCTACCCACGCCAACTTTAAAAGGTAAGCACTGGATGACCAAGAAAGCAGTAATTGGGTAGCACTGGTTGTCAAACCGTCATACAATGTATTTAATATTCTGTTGACACATGATCAATTCAACAACATGCCAACGATTCCTTTGACTCTTGCGTGAGCCTAAGACAAATTGCCAATCTTAAATGGCGTTAAAAGACTCGAACGCCAATTAGCTTATGCATAACGACCTATTGCTGAAAAAAGAAGTGATTAAACTGCCACTGGCAATCCTGTAATGTTGAGCACGAACTTGTGTATTCCAGTATGTTTATGGTTGAGCATGTCTTCTATTTTATGGCTTAATCCTACACTGTGCACATCTGAACTTTGTAAAGGGCCATTCCAAAGTTAACTTGTACAGCATTGTATTGTATTGTACGAACCTGCTGGTTTGCTATTGTCGCGAATGTTGGCACACGTCTGGCAGCAATCAGCAGCTGTTCGATTCAAGTAGCAACTGTGTGGCTGCAGTCTCCCCATATCGTAACAAGACATTAGGATACCAGAAAACACTTGGACTCGATCTTTGTAATCACCGTAAATGCAAGTATCTGCAAGTGGAAACTATTATCCTGAATTCATGCCTAATAAAGGCGATATAGGCCTCCAGTCAAGTAGTGAGAGTAAAATTTAGTCGAAGGTATAGGCCACATTTGATAAAGGATTAAAGTCAGCGCGGCAAAAGATGACTGCAAAACAGTGAAAAGACGCATTTCCGTTAATCGTGACACTTTCCGAAAAATCACATTATAATATATGAATCACATAAACATCCTGTATGCATTTGTCAGTTTTCGCAACCTTTATATACAGATGCAGATAACAACTGGACTTGTAGGTTTCAACGCGCTTCTATGTTGTGATTGACATTTTATGTAGAGCCACTTCCAGAGCAAAAACAAATCGGGGCGCAGCCTATCTCATGCTGGATGTCGATAGGAAATGAATTTCGGCAGTTAGCCAAAAAATGCACAGAAAACTAGTAGAGTCTTGAATCATGGTGGCCCACGTTTACGGATGGATACAAGCCAACATTTGACCTGCTTCATCGTGTCGTCTATGTCATTTAGGCCTACTTAGAATAATTGAAACAAAGCAAGATGAAAAGCGTGTTACGCTATTGTTCCTTATTCGGGAATCTGACTGAACTTTATGCTGATGCTAGACTACGTACCTGGTGTTGCAGGGGATCTACCATCGTAGACACATTTGCCGTTCATACACCATTTGTAGTTGCCACATTTCGTGCCATCGTATGCCCGCTGTTCGGCTTTAGCGCTGCAGACTCCTTTTTCTGGCGCCCAACACTCCATCGAATAACAGATCGTCTGATCACGGGTTCCTCCACCCTGAAACATTAGAGAATATTTTAAAGTGTTGAAAATGAATATGAAAGATGAATGCTATCTTACGTGATCTAAGTAGGCCTACTTCTAAAGCACCACAACGCAAATGTAAGAACACTAGGCAACGCTGTAATTATAATTATAATCGCTGATCATGACAGGAGATGTGCAATAAGGCCATCCGGGTAATTAGCATCATAAATATGTCAAGGCGCATTGCTATATCGATCGACTCTTCCAATTTTTTATATACAAACTAATGGTATCAATATATATATAAATCTCACTCAGAAAAAGAGCGAACATGAGGCGTGACGCCTACGTAAAAATGAACAATTTGCAGAATTGTAGACTTACAGCGCAGTAGTATGACGAAGAACCTAACATATTCTGGCATTGCTGGTCAGCCGAATACTGCTGGCCTGGATAGGCGGCAAAGTTCGGTGGTGCTACAGCCGTTGGTGAAGAGGAACCAACCAGCAGGCAGTTTCCCTTGCCCTCCCTGGAACAACAGGTTAAAAAGACACTGGATTCAGATATATTTCTATGAATACGTTTGTCAAGTCAGAATGTTTGTGATAGTTTTAGTTAACTGCACTGTATCATAACGAAGATGGTTAGCACAGCATTCCAGCTTTACCCCGCCTTGATTGGGACTGTCGACACCTGAATACTGTTACAGTAGAGGAGTTGGCTAGATTGATGAAAGCAGTAGCTTTATTTGCAGTTTGATGTGCAGTTCAATATAGGGTCTTGTGTTTGCAGGTCTTTGTGAAATTATGAAGCTCAGTTGATTTGTATGAATTGTATAAGAGTTTGTGAAGCTGTCAGTTCCTTCTCGTTCCTGTTTTGTTCTACTACTACTGCTTCTTCTGTTGTAATTCTTATTCTATTTTTTCCTATTCCTATTCTTATCTTTACTCGTTCCTACGGTTTATTCTCCAATGCTGTCAGTTACAATTGTATATTCAAGTGCTTTTCAGTGTCAGACGCACATAAATTCAGGTTAATAGTAGTAATGTTGCCACCTTACTCTACACTGTTGACGTCTGACAACACACAGTGTGCAAATGATTTCAATGAAATGAACCTCTATTGCTGCGATCACCTTAGCCTAATCACATTGTTGTCTGACTGCAAGAATTTATGTTGTGACTTCCTTTATCTCCATAAATTAAGTGTTGGATCTCCGTGGATTTTCTGATTCGACTTAAAGAACGTCTGAATTTAAATAAAAAATAGTGCCTGGCCTCTCATTGGATTGCTGCGGTCATGTAGACAAGAATATTAAATTTTACATTTGCTATTATGAAATCAAAACTTTAACAAGCTATCTGCGATTCTGGTACATACATTGTGATTCGTGCCAGAGTGTTCCTGAAGTACCACAGCGAACAGCTTGAGAACTTAAATGTGTTGTCGAAGTTACTTGCAGTCAATACATTCGGTGCAGAAGCCATAATGTACTGATCGCTTCCAGAACAGGCATTCTGGTCTCCGTCGTGGTTTGCACCAAGACTAAAAATCAACACCCATTTGAGTCATTACGAATAGGCTTATCAGTAAAAAGAAACTTCTTTGATAGAGTGCCATTAATGCGAATAACAATCAATAAAATAAAATTAATGTAGATAACTAATTAATATATTTAAATAATGGAAAAGCTATCAGTTTGCTATTTGGATATGTCTCTGTCTGCATTATCGAGGAAATGCATGAGATTCTGTAGCTTCATATAGCCCTCCAAGAGCGAACAAACTGACTAAGTTAAATTCACAATTTTTTCATGAAGGGGTTGTGATCGTATAAGAGTGTCAGATTTGAAAGTTAATAAATTTCCTTATAGGGGTTGAATTGCCATTTCTTTGTCTCCGTTGAATTCACTTAATTCAGTTAAACACTTGAACATCTGGTGTTACAATAAAGTATGCATACTTGTGTCCTAATTCATGAGCCGCTGTTTGAATACTGGAGTACATCCCGAATTCTTTGTTGATTGATACAGACAAAGCACCAGGTGCGCTTAGTTGGCAAATTTTGTTGATTTCAGCTAAACCTGGAACGCAATCGTAAAGACCAAAGCTATAACTTGCTAGCCTATAAAATCACACTGATAAACTCACGCTTAAAAGTAAAGCAGGCCTATTCTCGAACATTCATACATTACGCATCCATTAAAGGTCTGACAAAATAGTAATAATTATTACCTCGTCTATCATATCGGTATGTAGCTTCAACATATATTTATTGTGATCTTTATTTATTTCTATGCATAATTCATTATTTTCAGATGCATCTTTTCTTGATAAAATTCATTGATATTGTCCAGTCATTGTTAGTATCGAAAGGTAAGCGTTGAAGGTACAAGTCAGAAAATCCAAAACACAATTCTTGTAACTCACCAGACTTGGAGCAAGGACCTCCATTACGATTATGAGATCGTAGAGGTTGTTTCTAAAACAAAGGCCATAAACCAATTAAGGTTCAGCGCGATTTTGGAAGGCGACCTAACTTAGCATGGTGGAAAAGACATGGACTATTATGCATTTTATAAATTATCTGAAATATAAGTTCTTATCAACAGCTGTTTAAAATTGTCTCTACCTAATTCCCTACGTAAATAAGGTCTATTGTAACCATTGTAATTACACCCAGTCTCGATTTTAAAATTAATAGGCCAGAATGCTACCTGTGAATGCCATTTCGAAGTACCTGGCCTTCGATGTGTCATATGTAATAGACATGTTATGGTAATGCGGATCCTTGGAAACACATGCATCTTATTCTTTAGGATTTAATATCACAGAGTTGAAACATTATTAAGTTTTTAATCGATAGGAGTCGCGGCGGCCTTTATGTGTAATATCGTACAGATGAAGCACATTTGACCTATCAATCGACAGGTGTCGCGGCAGCCTACCATCGAGTCGTTATCGTTATCGTAAACCCCACATTTATTCTTTTTTACTTTGAGTACGCTTTGCGATAAACTTTGCTCGCTAAACTCTTTTGGAAAACGCACCTGCTCGATAAACCGTTTCTATTTAGCATGTATTCTAAGTTTCTTAAGTCCACTTTTAATTTAGTGCGTTTTGGAAACGCATTCAATTCAAAGATAGGCTGTTTCCTGTTTGGGAACGTATGCAGTCGATGACAGGAAATTCTTCGATTCGGTAATAAAATGTCAAGACAATGCGTGTGACATTGAGATTCTACGACCAGCCGTCCATCTTCTAACGAGTACGTTTTACATGTACGGACAACGTGACTATGTGTCCAGGAAGTGCTAGGTGTTGTTCAGTGATTGTTTTCGTGTAGGACTGCCTTTTGACAGTTGCGACTCTTTACCAGTTTGGCCGAGCGCCTCTGTGGTCATGCTCGATTACGATTACGTCGTCTTAATGCATTACTGACCACGAGCTAAGAACCAGTTGTCAACTCAGGTGTCACCTCGTGGCTGGGTTCCACGTGTGCGCAGGGACAATTTCTGTTCGAACAGTTAAATTAACAACTCTTTCATAGCTTACCCAGTGAATAGAGTAGCCTGGTCGAAGTTGAAGCCCAATTGCGCAATTTTACTGGGAAGCCATTCCTCGAATAATTGAAGAGCCTTGCGCATGTTAGTATAGCCAGCGGAGTCGTAGAAGAATTTGACATCTGATCTCTCTGTCCAATACGATTCACTTGGACTCTGGTTTGAAAATATATCATAAATAAATAACTCCGAATGATGCAGTGTAACTATGCTTAGAGGAATTGATATAAATAAGTTTTAGAAACTTGGTGGTTTAATCTAATTGATTTTTTCTTACACAAGATACGATGTTATTTACTGAGGATCGATAATAAGAGGAGTCATTATGTTTGTTCGAAAATTTGTTACACATTTGACTGTGTGTGAAACTTTAGAGGAATTCATGAGCATCGATTCATTTAGGGCGCTAAAATTATTTGATGGACATGTGATTGTCGTGCATCATGGCTGCCATTAAGCATTGTGTTTCTTTGCAAAACATTGTTTTTAATCTTGTTTCTCAACTCGAAAAAACAGACGTAACGAAATAGAATCAGCGTGCCCTCGTGCACACATTCTTACTGTAGCGATATAGATTCCGACCAAACGAACGTTAATTGAGAAGTCGGATTCTGTCGCTATTGTAGAATATCGCATGTCAACCTGCAACAGAAGATATTGAAAATTAAATACATAGAAAATCAAACTGTGAATACGAGACCAAGTGGGCCTATGTTGCTGAATTATAGCATTTTGAATTTAATCGCAGTTTTTTTCACTTGAAATCATAATTCCTTGTCGTTGAAGTCTCTTCAATTGTTGATTGTTTTTTAATGAAAACCACAAAACATGGGCAGCTAATTAGATGAGAACATTAAAGTTTGGTATATATCGTCAACGCAATAATTATTGTAACACGCGATAGAAGTCACAAATTGATTAACTTTATCAATAAGGATAAGCCACTGATCCTTCGAGCAGCTATAACAAAGATGGTATACTAAATATGGCGCACATTGATGTCTGTCGGCAGAAGCGTTTTAATGGCAAAATATTGGTGATGATGCATCTAACTGAAATGTCACGAGCATCGAAACTCGAAAGATTAAACAAAGGAGAAAACTGTAACATGCGTTGGAGAGAAAGCTTTAGACGACAAATTAGCGTATTTGACTAAGCATATTTAGAGTAATTGACGAGCATTATGGCAGAAAGTATATCCATGATAATGGCTGTATATGCAATACGGGATTATTACAAGTGATCTCACCCCATTAGCGACTTGCACAAAGTAGTATTAAATGTTTGTACATATGGTATCATCCCAATGATCTCTTGCTTGAGTTCGGCTGAGCCATCTACAAGTTCCAACGCATTATTAGAAATAATCCATCGAACGCTTCATTATGCAGTAATGAATAATATGACTACACAAACGTTGAAATGTGACCAACAGCACTATTTATTCAGCTGATTATTTGCCAAATAGGCGCATGCATGTGAAAATTCCGGTGGAAGCTACCAGTAATGTGTAGAGCGATACAGGCGATTTTAAACCTATGAATTCGTCCCTTTGGTGTGCCTGTTCTGTAATATAATCTGATGCAGGGAAATGCTGAACTACAGAAATAAGTCTGCTAATGTAATGACAGTTGATTTTGCGGTTTACAACAGCTTTTGAGGTTTACAACACGCTGTGTTAATGTCAGGTAAGCAAACAATATTTTGTAAGTTTTTACAATGCGAATTATCTTCCAATAAAAAATCATGAGATTAAAACTCCAGTGCAGAGCTTTGACACTATTTTCCCCGTGTTATTTAATTACCTGTTGTAAAGAGCGTAGTCGACGAATATACCCATCTCGACGACATAGCGCTGAAACCCCGATGGCCAATCGTAGAACATTTCCATGAGCATTTGGACTGTTAGGTCTTTTATTCTGTGAAATACTGCTATCTAAAATATACATAATCAATTTCCAAAAGAATTATCGTCTATGAAATTTCCATTACCTGATCTAGGCTATGTGTATCAAAGTAGGTTGAGATGCAGTGCAAAAAAGCATGTAAGTTCATGGTTATACTTAGATACAAAAGGACACAAAAGCAATTAATTTTTAGAAGCTTACAAATAATATAAATTGCTGTTGTGGTACGAAATTACAAGGGTAATTATTGGCATTATTATTGACCAAATCCTATAACTAATGCCTGAAATCTTTAAAAAGATGATAATAATACAGATTTCGTCCCTGATTTAATCTCATTTTTCCTATATCGTTTTATATATATTCTTAGCATGTATGAAACTTACTTATGAGGTCAGCGAAATCCAGTTCTGCATCTTCTACCCTCATCACATGATCAACGCCATCTATGTCGACGAGGAATTCTTCGATTGAATGATTTCCGTTGTTGTTATCGACAGGTTGAACAGAGTAGTAATTTCCATTGATTGAAAGGGTGCCTCTCTGTTCTCCAGAAACAACAGTCGACTTTTAGACAAGGGCCAACAATTTCCGTGGTCAAAAGGTGACGTAAGGGCAGCGCATTCTTCATACGAAGGAAAATCTCATTACTGAACAAGATAATAATAATATAATAATATGCGCCTGTAAAGAGTTCCTCAGAAGAGCGATTTTTATTAACAATTCGCCACAACTACTACCATGAAGGATCCAACGACAGGAAATCTTAATTAAATTCCCAACTTGCATTCCGGTTTAAAGAGGAATCAAGGCGATTCTCCTGATTAACAGAACTGGTTTTTATAAGTCACTCAAGTCCTTTTTCTTTAGTCGTGGCTGGTCTGGGAGCGCTCCTTAGTAGGTTTCTTGAAGGGGCGCTATATAAATTATCCTAATGAATGAATGAATGAATGAATGAATGAATGAATGAATGAATGAATGAATGAATGAATATACAGAATTTCATGAATGAATGAATGAATGAATGAATGAATGAATGAATGAATGAATGAATGAATGAATGAATGAATGAATGAATGAATGAATGAGGACAATCAAAGCAACTCTAGATAGTTTTTTTTCAGGTACCATAATATAAATTTGTAGTTGAACTCAACTCATGATTAAATATTAGTATACTAGTCAATTAGAATCCAAGTACTTAGTACCAACCACGCTCAAAGTTAGGTAAATTCACTGCGATTGACAATGTAATGTCAAGAAAGTTTAACGTTTGCTAGCTTTAGAAGTCTTCAAATCCTCGAGCAACTTTATCACAAATTTATCTAGGCCTTCATCTTTGATTTACGTCTGAGATCTTTGGGTCAGCTAATCGAGAGATGGCCTGTGGAAAAATGCGTTTGTTACGTAATAACTCACTTACTGACTTACTTCGCCTTATTCTGCCCATCGTCCCAATCTCAGACACTATATTTATTATAGCGTGTCTATGTAATTGCTCAACCTTTGGGTTGTGACTAGGAAATAAACCTGACCCAACCTGTCATTCTTATTTTATTTGTTCACAGGCCATCTGTCGATAATAAGCTGGCCCAAAGATCTCAGGCTTAAATGAAAGCGTCTATGAATGCCTTGCTTACACAGTTCTTGATCAGCTGTCCGTTTTGGTTTTTCATTTCGATCACGATAGACGCACTGTTATTCATATCGTAATAGACGGCAAACTACAACAGAGAAGAAAGTAGGTTACATTGACTGAATTCATAAATAACGTTTACTATCGCAGCGGTAGTACAATCACAAACATAAATGTCATCATGATAGTATTTATCGTCTGTCATCAAGAATATTTTTATGCACAATCTGTAGAATCAATAGCTCAGCTGATGCGAACGAACTTAGAAATTAATAGGCCGACGTATGTTTGTATATAGGCGCTCTGTGTATATTATTATTATTAAGGAGCTTTTATATAGCGCCCATTTAACGTAATCTACTCGGAAGCGCTCTCAGTCCAACCATGCACGGCTAAATAAGGCAGTCTTTAAGTTAGGAAGAAACTTAGTAGTGTGGCCCTTAGGCACTAAGGAGCCGTTATTCTGCAGGACCGCAATCTCTGTGTTAACCGTACATTGAAACTAGTAAGCTTAGAATAGAAATGAGCAGATCAACGTCTTTTAGTTTTTCTGGTAGATTTCTAGGGAAATATTTAGCATAAACAAGACCCATGGGGTCAAACAAGTGGAGGCGTGTGATGACCTCAAATAGGTAGTGACCTTATGAACTAAAGGGACGAGGGAAGATAGAAAGAATGGAAGGAAGGAAGACAGGAATGAAGGAAGTAAGAAAGGTATAATATTTTCATGTATCGCATATACATTGCTGTAGATATACGAAATTCTACGCAAATAGTATGACCTTCGTAACTTGCAGAAGTGTTGTTATATATATTCCTTCTTTGTTGTACAACTGATCACATCAAAACAAGCCAGTGTGAATTCGCTTACAGATTTTATTTTACGGATAGTTGCAGTTATCCGTTCGTAATGATTTTTATTTTAGTTATAGAAATAGTTATAGTTAGTATTATTTTTTAGTTATAGTTATAGTTATAGTTAATGGATTTTTATTTTAGTTAATTTTAGTTACTACTTAGTTACACTAATTAAGGCTACAAGCAAAATTGTACGTATTCACAATTTTGATGAGCTTTGAAAGATGATGATGCATGGATGCATTGATGATGATGATACACGAGTTTCCAAAGTGAGTGACAAATTGCATAATAGAAATATCGCATTTTTCGTTCTGATTGATGTCAAATCGCCCATATTGCACGTCCTATTTTAATTTTTTGTATTAACGAAAATAAAGATGAGTTTTCGTTATTGTTATGATGATAGTTATAGTTATGATGATGATGATTTTTAGTTATAGTTATAGTTATCGATAATGAAATGATTTTATGATCGATAACGAACAATTTCGTTATCGTTATCGTTAACGAGAATCACACTGAAACTAGCATAATCTCAGTCAAGTACATGATGAGCCCTACAAAAGATGACGCTTATATAGGCCTAGGCCCCTATTTCTGTGTTATAGTCTTCATATTTCTGGGTTAACATGAGCAAATAGTTCAGTTCTTGAAACAATCATTAATCCTAATTATATAAAATGGGGTGTGATAAGACATGCGCTTTAAGCAGATGTGGGCAATGTTGCATCTGTGAAAACACGTAGGCCTTATGTTTACCTGGCCTGAGTTTGGCTTCCATGTGATCTGCGTTCCGTTTGCTGCTACTACGATGGGGACATCGGAAGGAATGTTCGTATTTTTAGTCAGATTGAGAGTTATTGTTTCGTTCTCTGTCGTCAAGGTCAAGACAATTTCTCCTGGCATTGTCGTTGCATTGTTGTTATGTTGCGTTGTGCTGTTGGTTGCATTGCTGGCTAAACAACAAAAGACAAGAGATACGATAAACGATTGTATCTGAAATGTTCATAGAAATTTAAGGAATGCAACAGACAGGCTGTTTATGTCACCATTGCAAGCAATCATTTCATCGTTGACAGTGTAGGGCACCGTCTTTAAAGTTTTTTTAAAAACTAAATCGTTGTCTGTGACGGGCATCTTTTTAAATTGTCTTTTTTAAGTTCAGCTTCGACGATGCAAGGCGAAACCGTTCTGATGTGAAATCACAATGGATCAAAAGTTCAACGATGACAGGAGACTAATGGGATTTGCATGAGGCGGTTGACACGATAACATACTTTTGCTGACACGATATCGCTGTAATGAATAGAACTGTGTGCTTGAGTTAAACATTTGAGTCACTCATAAGGCAGGTCTAGTATTTTGCATCAACCTATTTATATTTACAAATAAATTATACAAACCAATATTATCAGCGGTCATCTGGTTCAAGATGTCAATGAGCCTGGTTAGCCTACATACATTGTGGGCCTATTTTTAATCACTAGCTACATAACCTACTCAAAATTGCATAATTTATGATTGAGTTTAGTAGGCCTATTTGTTATCTGTTTCGTATGGATTTTCGACTAAAAGTTTAAAATCTAATAATATTGTCGGAGGTTCTCTTGTTCAAATTGTCGAGTCAAACTGTGCGGAATCTACTCAAATGCAAACAGTTTCTGTGGTTTCTGCCAGTGTCTAGTGCTTATTACATCGGGACGTAGTAAAGAAAGTATATAGACTTGGAGAATCTTTCTGTGTGGATCTGATTTTCTAATTTCGCTACAGTGGCGTAACGAAGGGGGGACGGCAGAGGGAGGGCTACCGCTCCCCCCGGGCGCAGCACAAAGGGAGAGCAAAATTAGCTTTCACTGGTACACACTATTATGACAAGAACGATTAAAAGTCAACAACAAAATTAAAAAGGCTCAGTCATCGACTCTTGCCCCTGGGCGCTGAAACCCTTCGTTACGCCACTGTCGGTTGAAAGATATATCCATACATATATAATTATATATCGGTTTACGTTGTAATGCTGTATATTCAGCCATTTTCACACAGATTACGCGTATTATTATTTATTTTGATCACTTCCGGTATTCAAAAGACAAAGATGTAGGTATGCAAATGAAGCCCTGCATTCCTCTAAAGAAAAATATAATTGTTTCTCTTCCAGGAAGACAAATGAATACGCTACATACAAAAAACTAAGAGGGGAGTGCTTCTATTCAGCCATTTTTCACGCATATTACGCGTATTATTATTTATTTTGATCACTTCCGGTTTTCATAAGACAAAGATGTAGGTATGCAAATGAAGCCCTGCATTCCCTCTAAAGAATGGTATAATTGTTTCTCTTCTAGGAAGAATAGTCAATAAGCTATAGTCGAAAAACTAAGGAGGTGGTATCCACCCCCCCCCCGGTGCCTCGGGTATATCAGCTATAACTTTTGAATGGCGTGGGCTACCACCATGATGTTTACCTCATAATGTGCGCCAATGAATCTGCTACAGCTACCTAACATGTAAAAATTATATTCCATATGAAAAGAATTATGCATCAAAACGTAGGGGGGGTGGTAACCTCTTCCCCTTGGTAGCACGAGGGTTAAGCATATAACAATAATACACCTAAACGCACTGGAGTTTGCATCCGAATCCGATATAAATAGCGGCTTTCGTGGCTCAATGCTCCATGGGACCGAAACCTTGTCTGCTACATTATGGTATAGCATAGGCTACTAATTTGCCGACCAAATTTTTTAATCTCGTATTAAAACCAGAGTCAGAATCATTCTCAGTTTTAAAAAGCGGTGTGTCAGCAAAACTGTTTCTGCACAGTAAGTGAACTCACACTCCCAGCTTTATCGGCTAGTTTAATTACAAGATAAACTAAGGTTTTGTCTCGAAAGACGTTAATTATCGCTCAGTCAAAGAAATTATAAATAACTCAGAGCTTAATATAAAGCTGTACGGTGGTGAAATCTGCTGTTTACATAATAAACGTAATGTGTGTGAAACTAAAATAAAGTTTATAATTTATTAAAAGATTAATAAAAAAAATGTATAAGATCTTAATGCTCAATACTACTAAAATGCATTTATTTAAATATAAATTTATATATTCTGAAATTTAAAAATGTGTTTTTGAATGTAAACAAATCTGACAGTGATTCAACATGTACTGAACTATGATGTTTTGGAGGTGGGTGCTGGGATTATTGACAGCTGTTGACAAAGAGGAGGGTAAAAAACTGCCAAATATTTGTTGACATAATTAATGGACGACCCCAAGATCCTCGTTATATAAAAGCTCTCATTGCGAGGGCCTTAACGCTTTAGATAGAATCCCTAAAATTTCAGCAAAGTGACGGTTTAAATAGACGAATCACATTGACACTACTTACTTGGCACTACTAGGCAATCAACAGCTGAAAGAAGTGTCCAGATTGCCAATAGGATTGCGAGTAGGTGTTGTAACAGAGCCATTTGTAAATGGTTGTCACAAATAGCTTATGTCTAAATAGTTCATCCGAGTCCTAAACCAGGTGAATTCGTCTTCACTGCTCTTGTAGTTCGCGCTTTCTGTATATCAGCCATGCTTGCCTCTGTATTTATATAGGCCTACTCTCAGTCGCTTGGGTATGACAGAGGAATTCAAGACTCTACGCTGAACCGAGTCTTTATGTTTTCTAGTAATCGGTTATGGGTAGCAGGCCTACGTACACGCCTCCCACCTTCGCATTCAGCCGTAGCCGAGTCTTCTTCGCCCCCTCACTCGCTATCCGTGAAACTCAGCAGCGTGAAGGCGTCTTGTGGAATTCTTCTTCATCTAGGCTAACCATCGAACCGTGTCCTGTATACAAGGATGCTCTAGGTCATGTTGATCAGGCCTACCGCCGCTTATTTGGTTTTATTTCGGTTCAATGCATACAGGAGAACTGACCTGCACTCAAGATTTTAGGCACTGGCTTGCTTTAGTTTCCTCAAGCAGGCGCTATAAATATGTTGTTATATGCTTACACTTTCGAGCTAAAGAAATGCCAACCCAGAATAATTCGCCGCAAAACTCCAGATTTTGATCGGTCTAATGGCGCCCGAAAGGCGCTATATAATGCTGATAACGTTCCATACACATGCACAGAGCATTGGACGAGGATCGCCAACTGTTCTTCAGGAATAATATAGGGTGGCTCGATAGGTCGAGAACGATTTTGAATGCAGACAAATATATGTTATACACAATATAATGTGGAAAGTTGTATACTGGCGGATAGGTTGTTCAAATGAGAATGTTACGCAAAAAAATTAGATTACTAGCTCACTTATTAAAATTGTAGCGCCAATATCCGTGACGTCATCAAATTCGTGCCAAGCAAACGTAAACAAGCAGCATTATCATTGACTAGTGAATACGCCGCTTAGGCAATGGCGGCCTTAAACGAATCGCAAATTAGGGCTCAAGCTATTACATTATTGGATGAAAAGTACAGTTACAGTGTTATAGGAAAGAAATTGGGTCGTTCTAAATCGTGGATTTGCAAGTGGGCCAAACGCTACAAGCAGAGTCCAAACGAGACGCTGCGGATTCGATATCACGGTGCACGTGCATACACATCAAAAGCCTCAGTCGAATGGTTGAACAAAAATATCAATGGATACATCTCACCGGGGGACTGGCCGCCTAATTCGCCGGATTTGTCACCAATAGAAAATGTTTGGAGTATTATGGCGGCAACTGTTTATGCCGATCCCGAACCCCAGACATTGAACACCTTAAAGCGTCGGCTTCGTAAGGCATGGACATCGATACCTCTGACAACTCTGAAAAATCTAATCGGCTCGATACCTAATCGACTTGAGGCTGTAATAAAGAGTAAATGAAACATTATTAAATACCAAATGATAATTTGTATTAATTAATTAATTAATTATGTGTGGATTAACAATGATGGTCGTACAATATTGTTTTCTGCCTAACTGGACGTTTGCTTGGCACGAATTTGATGACGTCACGAATATTGGCGCTACAATTTTAATAAGTGAACTAGTGATCTAATTTTTTTGCGTAACATTCTCATTTGAACAACCTATCAGCCAGTATAAAACTTTCCACATTATATTGTGCATAACATATATTTGTCTGTATTCAAAATCGTTCACGACCTATCGAGTCACCCTATAGTATAAGTCGTCTTGAATATAACCATTCATCAAAAGCATTTTAATGGTGACAAGCGATCGATAACGAATATTAATCATATTTTCCAAGTGAGTATTCTTTGTTCAAGAGCAACTGATTTACACTGCAGCGCAAGAAGAACAGCATTTAAATTTATAGCATATTAACCTTCCTATCAACAGTCTTTCTCGAACTGTCAGCTAGAATCATAAACAAATAGAGAAAAGCCGACTGCAATAATTCAGCTGACTTTGTCATAGTACTTCAACAGTGCAGAGTGATTCCGTAGTGTCTGACCTTGATCCTAGGTAAAAATGAACAAGTCGTGTTGCATTGAAGTCATCCTGTGTCCTTTATGCACCGCAGAATATTAATCACAAACTCTCCCATTGTCTCTTAGGCTTTTAATCGTTTCTTCGCAATTAATATAATTATGAGGAAATAAAACATCAAAATATCGATTCAACCTGATCGTATATAGGCCTACAGGACGGGAAGAGTGCGAAATCGCATATTTAAGCAATATCTATAAAATCGCAAATCTTATATAGGCCTACGGTAGGCTATATTAATATATACATAAGTGATATTGGTATTTACATGGAAATCAGGCACATCAGTACCACGCTGACTCTCTGCGGCCTAACTCTCATCGGGAATCTGACCGGGCATCAAAACTTGACCAGCAGTCTTGACTAGTTTTGACGCCTCTATTTAAGCTGCCTCCCAAACCCCGCAGTTTTTATATTGCTGAGTAAATTACTCAGCAATATAAAAACAGGTAGGTTTGGGAGGCAGCATACCTTACGGTACGATATACTTATTGGTGTACTTATACATCTTAATAAGTTATGAAATAGTGTTGATTTATATTTTTTAAATATAGGCCGAGTATGAATTAATACGATATTGATATACTCAACAGTTGGGCTGTTTCTAATTATGATAAAATTATCACGTTCCACTGGGAGACTCAACGACGTGCAGGTAATGCTATTCGAGTCAAGATGATTTCTCCAAAATACGACAGTGCGGTGAAAGCGCCCCTGATAAAGTGGCTTCACATATTGAGGGATCTTCTCAGTTAACTGTGCCTTTCGTAAGCAAAACGTTAAGGAGAGGTCAAAGGTTCGCCATAAATTCGCCAGTCTTCATCGCTTTGGTTTTCCTGTATCTAGCAAAATGTCAAGCAACTTTATAATTTCATACAATCTTTTCCAACCAGAGGCCTACCTATAAAAAATATGCCGAGAAGCATTCATATTATATAATATATAGGCCTATCTAATAAAAGGATGGAAAATTATAATAAAATATCCGAAGTTCATTGGGTTGGTTGAATTAGATGCAATTAGGTCACGGTCGATTGATTCTTCCGAATCGTGGATCCTACACGGGTCATGGCTCAGAGACCGATATCTCTCGCTCGTATATGCTACAGGCGTAACAGGCGTCGTAATCGTAATCTCCAAACTTCTAAAGCGCCACTCGAAAGCCAAGCGCAGGGCACCAGCTTATTCACGAGCGCTCCAAACGTCTAATCAGAGGGGTTGTCCAAAAGAGTAGTCCGAGGGAGGTCCGAGTCCGGTTTCCAGGGGATCAGAGATCGTCTTACCGAATAACATTAGAATTCGGTTACGAGCAAAGATAACAGTCGCATGTACATGTATGTTGAGTCAAAGCTGATTTTAAAAACGTGCAGGTTGACCTTCTTTAATCCTGTAGAGAGTTCGTGTTGGGAAATTCCAGATTATTAACCTGGCAACATAATTACTGCTAATTTTGATAAATCTTAGACCGTTATGCCAGACATTCGTTATGCATCGTGGACTCTTAAGCGAGACTGTTTAATTTCTTTTCAAAGCTCACGACTTGCAAAAAGTACAACACACAAAATAACAACTTATCGATTAAATAATATTCCAGCGGCCTCGTTTTCGGGCTTTAATAAGTTGCAATGCTACATCCACACACTACACAATTTAACTTTCGATCGTTTCGCCATTTTGAGCGGCCACAGGGTCAAGGCCGTTATGGTTACCCGTTGAGCGGCCAAAGGGTCACAGCCTCACCATAGATGGTAAATGCGTGCTCTAGTGATATATTTATATATTATACATCTCTATGATCCAGACAACCGAATGAGTGTTTTGACACTAAAACTCGCGGCCTTGCTCGCGATGTTTACAGAGAACGAGTGTTGCTTGATTTATATTGATATTGACGAAAGAATCTTAGATTTGGATGACGGTCATAGAATCCGCAAGAAGGACTCATCCTCCTAATAGCGGGATCAGAAATTTCTGCCGTTTTCAGAGTTAACAAAAAATTCTGAAACGTCATATATAATCTTGTAATGACCCCCGATCAGGGTCATGTGCTGAACCCACTCCTCCTACCGTTGAGACCACAGCCCTACTCCATGAGGCCGAGACTGCACGATCGAATAATCACTAGGAAGGACAACCTAACAAGGAAAAAGTTTTTGCAAAGGATGATTTATCTTGTTTAAATGTCATGTAAACCAAAGTGCGGTATGAGCAGTTTGTTTTAGGTACAATGACGGAAATATTACAGTTCATTCATTCATTCTTTTGCGAGAATTTGTAAAGCGCCTCTTCAAGGGTACTACTCAAAGGCGCTCCAAACCCCAGCACGGCCCAATAAAACTGTCTTAAGATGAGAACTTAAGGAATATCTGAGAAGTACAACTGTGCGTGAAGTATATAATATTATGAAGCATATAATCACTAGTAAATCATCCTAGTAGGTCTAATAAAATAAAACATTTGCGTGCCAGACTGTCTGCAACAGGTAGAATTCTGTCATGTTAACGTGGACGTAAATGCGGTTAGCCGTTGGTTCAAAAAGAATAAACTTACTTACTTACTTATTGTTATCATATGTCATTTATCTTATCTCAAGATAGGTCCAATTGCATAGTTCCTTGGTCTGTTGCAGTTGCCTCGTTGCAGCGGAACCATTTTTAAATTTACATCTTAGATCAAAGGGTTTGAACGTTTGTAGAACTGCCATCTGAACCAGAACAGCAAAAACACTATTGTAACCACCTTCCCATTCATGTTTAACTTTTTGTACGTAAAAAGCCGTCGACAGTTCTGGCGCCGTGGATCCTACAGTCATTTCAAGGCCATAGCAGTGACTCAGCTAAGCATGACATGCGCTAAAAATAAACTTAAATTTCGCAGTTGGTAGCTCGTGAAAGCCTTTAGAGGTAGCATGCAATCGCCATTTAGGGCACACAAGGGAGAATGATGTCAGCGAGTTGTCGGGGTCATATTGACCATAGGCTTAGAAAATATCTCCGATCCTAATTACCATAACTCAGATCTCGAGACTTTGTATTGAATTTAAGACGCTAGGAAAAGCAAACACAACAGACTGCTCAACGATACGACCATCCAACACCGTTGCTTAATTAGAAGTAATTTTTAAATTTTGCATGGATTGCCTGTGGCCATCATGTGTTTTAAATTATGCTGTCAGGTTATAGGTGTCCAGAGTTTCTGGTGCGCTTGAACAGTCCAATCTCAGGTCCGCTGGTTCATCCCATATACGTAACATTGAATACACCTGACAGTAGGGGTGTCCAGAAAATGATACATCACAGAAACACCCATACTCAAGTTTTTCCTATTATTCTATTCATATTGTTGGGAGTGGCCTTCCGCCATCTCGTCTTACCCCCATCATCATCGTCACACGTGCACTTGCTAACCTTAGTAAAGGCGCACCTCGTTTTACTGTTAATATAGGATGGTCTCGTCTGTATAAATAAAGATGCTTAGCTGTGTATTGTGAAATACCTCAGCCCTCCCGTCTCCTGCACCGTTGCTTAAGACAGTGAAACAATCGCGCATTGGGGCTTTCCGGCATTTCAGTGACGGTGACTGGATTGATGCAGATTTTATGACTTAATTATCCAAAACTGTACTGCATTACAAATTGATTGCATTTAATTCTATCTGACTGAGCAGTTATACAGTACACAGCAGTATATATTTTGATTAGGCTGTTCATTGTTCAAAATACTAGCTGACTTTAAATTCAAAATTATACGTGTTTTGACAAGTTCATGCTATAGCGTTAAAGTCTGCAAAAGAAGTGACCTCTAAATATAGTCCAATCCTTCCAAAATGTTGCATACAAGTTCATGTTGATTCATGTGTGACGAGGGCAGCCTTGTGGAGCCATGCATTTCCAACTTTTACTTGTGGGCTACCTTAATATTATACACATGATCCATTCACACATATCATACACAAATACATGTAAAAAAAGCGGAATCCAACCAACGCATCCCATTTAAATTTATAGTTGACAGTTCACATAGGTTTCAGTGGTTCTGGACCGCGTACAGCACCGAAGCAGGTTTACTGTATCACGAGACGACAGGGCTTTGATGTTGCAGCATAAAGACCTCATTGTCCACCAGTCTCTCGTGGATGGCAGTTCGAAGAAAAGGTAACTTATGCCACTCACTTGCGATCTGTCACAGAATCATTGTGATTGATGGTCGGCGACAGTCCAAGGACTTTCTATGTACATGTATTCTAACCTGCTCTTGACCTATACACATGGATAGGCCTACATAGTTGCTTTATATTAGAAGCGGTTAGAGTCTAGTGACTTGAATGGTGGTGCATGACATTTACGGGCATTGCCTGTTGTGAAGAAAGAACTCTCAGACGATTTTTGATAGCTGAACTGCCATGCGTATAATGGTAACAGACTCTGCATAAGAATCAGAAAAATACTGTTATTGTCTGAAGACAGTTTGTGCTGCAGTTGTCTTACAGCATAAACTAGCGAATTCTGTGGAACAAATTGTATTATGTGGGCGGATTAGACAAACCCACTGAAGAGAATTAATGGCAGTTGGAGGACTGGCGTCAATGTAGGCTGCGGAAATAAATGTGAAGCACACCGGTTGTATCACTGCCGCCATAAGCAAGAATAGGTTTCTAATTGCCCAAGGCGATGAAGAGTCTTGGAAATGTCTCAGAGGATAATAGAGTTTCTATTTAATTCTCATCAACAATACCTTTATGACTGCTATGATCGTCGTTGTTTCCTTCACATAAGTACTGCTTCCGGAGTTCCTAAAGATCTTAAGTGATGTCCAGTCAACAGGAGTTTGTCTTAAGCGATATCATGAAGTCTAGACATGATTTCACATCCTCAAAACTATTAAACATGAGTGTTTTAATCTAATAGTTTCAAGTGACTGTACCTGTTTGCAGTTCCTAACGCTGGTTAACTGTTGGGTAGGCATCAAAGCATAGGCCTATGGAATGCCTATTGAATGCAAGTGAATAAATGTGGGGTCCGATAGCGCATTGGATAACACACTGGCATAGAGAGCGAGAGGTACCGAGTTCGTGTTCCGTAGGGCGGACATGCTTTGTAGGCTGCTATTAGCGCCGTCGCCGCCGTGTATTGCAGGCTGTCTGTTCTGTTAGTAGTTAAGATTTATGTCTTCTGTCATTTGTGTTCTTGTGAATTGTTTCAATTGCATAATTGTACACGGTAACCGGTTGCGGTTTGTCAACCGGATTGTTTCAATAAACGAAAATATTATTATTATTAAAGAAAAAAATAATGGTTCACGTTGTGCTACAGTCTCTTTCCATTAATTTGGTCTATATTTGACTTAATTATGCTTATATTAACATTTACACAGACATACTAAAACGCACAGTTATGATGTACAACTTCACAGAAAAAGGTACCATAAAGGGGTTGGCTTTGGCTAGTTTATAAAAAGCTTAATGTCATTTACCACTTTCTAAAGAAGGCATCAACCACCATTTGGTTGCAAAATAGAAAACAAAGCAAATGTCAACGCAAATGTCAAAGCAAACTGTCAACGCATCAACTACTAGAAAGTCTACTTTTAGGGGTCATCCATTAATTATCTCAACAAATTTTAGGCCTTTTTGACCCCCTCTTGTCAACAACTGTAAACATTGACAGTCCAAAATTATGTCAACAATCCCGGAACTAGTAAACTACATCGTAGCCCGTAAATTTTTCAATGACCATTTGAACTAGATGACCTTTTTATTTTTTAGATTAGAACATTTGCTCTCGCTACTTTTTGGGATTCATTAGGGAAAAAATTTGTTGTCTACAACCACCCCTGTATAATAACTGTCAGTTTTCCAAACTCCTTCCCCCTATTTTCAAGCCAAATTAATGGACGACCCCTTAAGTCTACATGAGTCATAACAACTTAGTATTTACTCAAGAAAGTATTCAAGCCAAAAATGAATAAAATCAGCGAAGTTTTTCTGTGCTTGTAAAACTGACACATTTTTTAAACTTGAATGACAAGGAGATTAAGCTGAACCCCAAATATGTAACCTTTTCATGTTAATCAATTTTGCTTACTTAAAATTTAAAAAATGTGGATGTTCTATCATTATTTTTAAACACCAGTACAGACTGAGATATATACAAAAAATCCAATTTGTGAAACATGATCCTTACACATCTAGACTTTGTTTTCACAGCAAATACAATTTTTGTACCTTTTTTCCCATCTAGTCAAATAATATATTAATTTGCGTAAGAATCCTCTCTATATCGGTAATTCAGTCAGGCCATAAACTGGGACGCCATAAACGGATATAATTATCTCCTAAGAAGCAGGTCACCTTGCCACTGCAACAGGGTAAAGCGTGATGAAACATAATTACAAGCACGACCTTCGCTAAGGTATGGAGGCATAAATGTAAGAGCGTCAACACTTATGGTGTCAGAGTCCTCGTACCTTCAATGACCCGAATCGCCTGGTTTTGTTCCTTATTTACTTAAGAGCCTCTAAGAGGCGCTGTGCAGGCAGCTATCAGTAAGTCAGTAAGTCAGTCATTCATTCATTCAGTCAGTAGGCTACGTGCGATTCTAAAGCCCTGTTTGGATTGACTCATTACAGCAACATGGATCAGCATTCAGCACCAATGAACAAATACACAGTATGTCTATGTAACAGGTGCCAACCTTCGCACAGAGCAGAAATGTGATAGATATTACACTTGGATCTCTGCTGGTATCCATTTAGTCAAGGCCATGCAGAACTAGCCTACTGCTTCAATAATTATTGTGTCTTAAATTCCTTGATGAATGTTTGAACTAAATGCAATGAATTGAATCCAATCTAGCAGAGGTATCCTGTAATTGTTTACAGCACGGTTAATAAATGCATATGTGAAGTGCTCTCTGTGTAAGCTGTCATCTGATTGCTTCCTACTTGGAAGCTACATTTTTAATGTTTGATTATACCGCCAGCTTAGTTCATAATTTAATGAGGACTGAACAGTTGTAACTTAGTGATCAATGTAAAGAGTTTACTTTTTACAGATTCCAGCTCTTGAAGAGTCAGCAATTGAGTATACTTGGCCCATGTTAACAAGAACATGGACGAAAAGGCGATATGCGCGAATGAAGAAGGACTTGAGCTTCGTGCACGAACTCTTTGCCAAAATAATCGGGTTTTTGTTCACACATAATTATTGCATTACATAACTGAATAAATCTAACACATGTAACATAGACGTCGTTTTATTCCAGCGTGGAGTTGTCATAGATTGGCTTGTTTCAGATCTTCACTGCAAACACGCGATTGGCACATTGTGTGGTTTAATGCAATTTTCAGAAGAGTATTATATGCCTAAATAGAAGAAAAACAGTCCCTTAGGCTAGAACCTCGAGAAGCAGCTTTGTGAAATGTTAGGCGGTAATATAGACGATGAATCACGTTTAACATGAGAACCGCCATTTGCCCAGTTTTTATTGCAGTAATCCACACTGTCGTCTCAAAAGATTATCTTTATAAATATTATGGCCTCTTTTCCTTCGCATTTCAAAACATGGCAATAATTTTTAATTGGCAAAACTGCTCCAGATTACTTTCGCGTGAATACACCCACATCGAAAATACACCATCTCACCCATAGTGTCTATATAATAGACCACATTTAATATTGGCGCCACATATGCAGCCATTTTTATAGAGTCCCCCTTTAAAACGTCCTTTATATAGAACACTCGAGCTCACATTTCTGAAGTTCCAAGTATTAGATTGTAATTTTATTTCCTGAAAACAGAAGTTCGTCGCCATAAAAGAATAAGTGCAGTGAACCTATAAAGAATTCAATTACCACGCGTATAAGAAAAATTGTCTACTAAAGCTAGAGGAGCCATCAGTAATTTTATGGCTGTCATGATCGGCACAACACTTAAAAAGAATTGATTCATAATGCAGATAATGAGATAGGCAATGGCGAACAATGCAGGCCTAATAATCATCACTCAGATTTAGGCTACGTTTGTATCCTATAAATTCTCTTTCATGCTTCGACCTACTTATATTTTTAAGTTATTTTAAGATGAGAATTTAAGAAATTGAGCTATTTAAATACTTGGATGTTATATAAATAATAGTTGAACGTGTAAATGGATATGTAGGGCCTTGTAGGCCAAATAAACCGATTTAACCTCAGAGATTGTTTGTTGGAGGAAGACTAAGCTTACTCATTAATTCATGCTCTAATGAATTCACTTTCAGTAGGCTAACTTCAAATCTGTTATGCATTATAAATCACGGAGTATTCAGTCAGCACATATTCTACCACACAAGACAAGGCCAAGGCCAATACGTCCACTTTTCGAACTTTCATAGTTACATTGTTTTGCGAGTTAAGCAGGAGAATTCACTGAAAGACAATTAAGCGGCATACGGGAATTAAATTGAGATTCCAAAAACATTGATACCCTGGCTCGGGGTCCACTCAGGTTTCCTTATACAATACTAGTAGTGGAATATGTGTATTTTCTGGCTCACTTCATCAGGATCGACTGTATTTTCTGGCTCACTTCATTAGGATCGACTGTATTTTCTGGCTCACTTCATCAGGATCGACTGTATTTTCTGGCTCACTTCATTAGGATCGACTGTATTTTCTGGCTCACTTCATCAGGATCGACTGTATTTTCTGGCTTACTTCATTAGGATCGACTGTATTTTCTGGCTCACCTTATCCAGAACGACTATTAGTTTAAGCACCAGTTCAAAGGTCAATTGTCGACGACACCGGCCTGAAACAGACACCCACTAAGTGGCGGGAGGGTCATTTCAATGGTCCATCTTCTTAGGGCCAGTGCCTACCCCTCCAAGGTGACACAGCGCATACCCCTCCAAGGTGACTCGTATTTTTGTTTGGTGTTTGTACTTGCGTAGGGTTTGACGTCACACACACTCTCACACACACACACACACACACACACACACACACACACACACACACACATAGCCTTGGTTCTAGGTGTAAAATCTCGACATTTCAGTGTTTTTAGAGCAATCATGCCACAAGCAAACCTCAGCATTTTAGAATGTGTGCGTTTTCTGAACAGATGTTTAATTTTCTAGACGTTTTGTAGAGTTAAGTTGAGCATATACATAGCAAACCTAGCATTATCGCCGTTATACGGAGGTGTGTTTCGAGAGCTCGATAGGGCGATTTTTTACAGGAGTTGCATAGCAATTACCCGAGTGTAAGCTTTTCACAACCAAAAAATACTGACACGTACACAGCAAAGCTGACTCGGTTGGTATGAAGTTTTCTAAATTGAAATGAAGCTGAATTGAGCGTTAAAATGACGTCCGTTTCAGGGTCTAAAATTGGTAAGTTTCACTCTGTCACATACCTTTGCATGGATGAAAAACGACGAGTCACTTAAAGAACTCTCAGTCAGCATAATTTCACTGAAGACACCATAATACCAAATGGCGATACTTAAAAGATGCAACTCAGAAGTTCTGAAACTTAACGGATGAAAAGCACAAGGTCTGAAATGTAAACGATTCAAACATGAATTTCTGAAACTTAACGGATGAAAACCACAGAGTGAGAAACCTAAAAGATGCAAACCTGAAGATTAAAATTTGGAAAACCACCAGCTCTGAAATTTTTTAATTTGCAAACGAGAAGTGCAAACTGACGATTAAAAATTTGGAAAATTATCAGCTCTGAAATTTTTTAAGTTGCAAACGAGAAGTTCTCAAATTTTAAAGTTGCAAAGAAGATGTTCTCAAATTTTAAAGATGCAAAGAAGAAGTTCAGAAATTTTAAATTAGCAGAGGAGAAGTTCAGAAACTTTAAAGTTGCAAAGAAGAAGTTCAGAAATTTTAAATTTGCAATGAAGAAGTTCAGAAATTTTAATGTCGCAAAGGAGAAGTTCAGAAATTTTAAATTTGCCAACCACAAGGTCTGAAATGTAATGGATTGAAAACAAGAAGTACTCAGATTTTAAAGTCGCAAACGCGAAGTTCTGAAAATTTAAATTTGCAAACAAGAAGTTCTCAAATTTTAAATTTGCAATGAAGAAGTTCAGAAATTTTAAATTTGTCGACGAGACTATCTCAAATTTTAAATTTGCAATGAAGAAGTTCTGAAATTTTAAATTGAAGAAGTTCAGAAATTTTAAATTTGTCGACGAGACGATTGCCATTTTGCCAACCACAAGGTCTGAAATGTAATGGATTGAAAACGTCAAGTTCTGAAATTTTAAGGTTGCAAACGGGAAGTTCTGAAAATTTTAACATTGCAAAGTCGAAGTTCTCTAAAATTTTAAGGCTGCAAACACGAAGTTTTGAAAACTCCGCTTGCTTAAAAGCGAAAAGTCTACCGTGTGCTTTGCAAAGTTGAATACCAATGGCTCTCGGCCGTCTTTCAAAATTGCATGTTGACTCAGCCTCCTCACGTCTAGAGAAAACGCGAGCTCTGTGCCCCTCTCCCTCTCTCACTCTCTCTCTCTCTCTATGCCTCTCTCTGCTTCTTAGCCTTGCTGTCACCATCTCTACAATGAGAAAAGCATAGTCTTCTAAAATGAGAGTCAACTCAGCCTCAGCCTCCACATGGCTAGAAAGTGCTTACTAGCCTCTGCATATTGGAGTATTTGCCTCTTCAAAAAAACCACGAGTTCACTCTGTCTCTTAGAAGGACGTCATTTTAACGCTCAATTCAGCTTCATTTCAATTTAGAAAACTTCATACCAACCGAGTCAGCTTTGCTGTGTACGTGTCAGTATTTTTTGGTTGTGAAAAGCTTTGCTATGTATATGCTCAACTTAACTCTACAAAACGTCTAGAAAATTAAACATCTGTTCAGAAAACGCACACATTCTAAAATGCTGAGGTTTGCTTGTGGCATGATTGCTCTAAAAACACTGAAATGTCGAGATTTGACACCTAGAACCAAGGCTATGTGTGTGTGTGTGTGTGTGTGTGTGTGTGTGTGTGCGTGTGTGTGTGTGAGAGTGTGTGTGACGTCAAACCCTACGCAAGTACAAACACCAAACAAAAATACGAGTCACCTTGGAGGGGTATGCGCTGTGTCACCTTGGAGGGGTAGGCACTGGCCCTAAGAAGATGGACCATTGAAATGACCCTCCCGCCACTTAGTGGGTGTCTGTTTCAGGCCGGTGTCGTCGACAATTGACCTTTGAACTGGTGCTTAAACTAATAGTCGTTCTGGATAAGGTGAGCCAGAAAATACAGTCGATCCTAATGAAGTGAGCCAGAAAATACAGTCGATCCTGATGAAGTGAGCCAGAAAATACAGTCCATCCTAATGAAGTGAGCCAGAAAATACAGTCGATCCTGATGAAGTGAGCCAGAAAATACAGTCGATCCTAATGAAGTGAGCCAGAAAATACAGTCGATCCTGATGAAGTGAGCCAGAAAATACACATATTCCACTACTAATACTGCCAGGCGCGGTGAAGTTAAGACACATCTTGCCGAGTTAGTAGGCCTGCTTGGATGGAACGCCACGCCACCTGGCCCACAATCCACAGTGCATTCATTGGTTGATGAATGAGTACCAGTTTGAAGGCTAGCAAAGGCGTTGGGTTTCTGTGGTGATATCTATGCCTTGGCCGATTGATGTTATGGATCTCTAAACCACACTTCCGTCCAGTTTCTATAGAGGCTTATGAAATTGCGTCACCTGTCCCATCATGCTTATCTTCCGTCAGAGGAGTAATATTCAAAGAGATACCAGTCACCCGAAAAATTTCTTATTTATTTATTAATCAGTTTAAAATTATGCAGAACAAATACCATCTACAACCTTAGCGACACCAACTAATTAGTGTAATTCTGATACTTTATCGTTCTAGGCAGAGGCAGACTTTAGCTGTTCCTGTGTAGGATGCTTCAAAGCGTAGATTGTTGCACGGAGAGGAGTAAGTCCAACGGAATTCTATAACATTTGTCGATGCCACAAATGACTAAGCAAATCATCAAAGAACTGGGCTTTAGACTTCTGGCCGAAATATTCACACATATCCGACTACATGCGACGTGAGCTCCCTTGGCTTCCAGTTGCCGATCGGGTGCAATTCAAGATCGCTACGCTGGTTTGGAAGGCTACGACTGGCACTGCTCCCGACTACATTGCCGAACTGTGCCTTCCAGTTGGCACTCAAACTGGTCGGCGGGCGCTACGGTCTGCCTCGCGAAATGACTTGACACTGCTTTCGAACCACCATCTGTGCTCGTCGGGACTTCTCGACTGCGGCGCCGCGAATCTGGAATGCTCTTCCGCCCTCTGCCACTAATGCCGTATGTGGCTATTATGGTTTTCTCTAGACTCTTAAAGACGCACTTTTCAGCTGTTTGCAGACCTCATGTTGAGAGCTTCTGAGAGACTCTTAAGTGGCGCTTTATAAATGTCTGGTTACATTACATTATGTGAATAGACTTAAAAATTATAAGTTATGCATTGGTACGCGTAATACAGACCGTCGTACATTACATTAAATGTAGGGCAGTCAGCCGCATAGCTTCCAGCGCACAGCCTCTAGTAAATAAAAAATTGGCCTACGCAAAATAACAGTGCATGCACTCCATAAGCTTTGTGCTTCTGTTAGAGCCATTAAAAGAGCTTGCTGGTATTTTCAATGACGAAAGCGACAGACCTAATAATGTTTCAATGTTGGCGTATATATAGATCAGGGTCATTCAAACTTTTTCAGTGCTGGCTGCTTTTATGTACGTGTTTTTGTGAACTTCTGCTTTTTTATATAGGCCTAACTGCGATGCAAGTTTCCTGTGGCGTGGATTTTGACAATGGCTCGCTACTTTAAATCGAACACAAGTAAAATACAGCTTTCCGAAACTTGTTAAATCGGTTATATCCAAATCCTAACTATTCAGTCTTGGAGAATTGTCAGCCTGAAGTTCAGTAATTCATGTTGAAGAGCGGTCTAAGAAATTGAAAACGTAGCTTCAGCTGTGTTTTCCAATCACTCTCAAAAAAATAGAAAACGCACTAGCAAGCATTTCCATAACCACTTCAGACAGGAGTTCATACTTAGGAGGATTGGGTTATGATTGAAAATATTCTGTTCCCAGGACTTTGCACGGTCAACGGGGAAATGCTCGACGATCCAGATTTGAACCACGGACCGTAGATTGATTAGTTCTGGCGTCGATATCACTACAGACAGTGACGAATGGCCTGTCAAACAATTCCTCTGCAATCGCTAAGTTCATCTTTGTCGTATTTTTAAAATCAAATCACCGACCTTCGTTTCGAAAAGACCTTTCTTCTTTCTATTCCCCTGACAACGCATGACTCTATTAATAAAACACATGACACGATCGCTCTCTATCGACGATAGACTCCTGTCAAAGGGCAATGGGAGGATTGGCCCCCAGAGTACGTCAAGAGCGGCTCCTAAACTGGAACCGTTTCGGGTCAGCTGGGTCGACGATCGCTAAATGCTTCAGCCTGGGAAACCTCTTTGTTCCATGCATCTGTATGATGGCCCAAGCACGGCACGCTTTCTCGAACAGTTAGTTAGCCATCCTTCCGAAACGATCTTTCGCTGAAAACTAGAACTGTTCCGGCTTATGCAGTGTATGCACGAAAATTAAGCTTGCTTTAAAACAGTTTTAGACCTGTGTTATATATACATATTCCAACGTATTTAAGCGGTTCATATAAGTCGCTAAATATTTATTCATATGCATTCCTACATATATTATAGTGTAAGAGTATGTATTCTTGCGTGTCTGTAATTGTAAAAGCGCGTAAATGTAAATGTAAATGTGCAGGCTTTTATATAGCGACCGTATAACCTGGACCCTGCTCATTTTTCAATGATTTGATCGGATGAGGTTCTTCACCACCGTTGCCCGTTTCAGCCTCTATACTTCCGCACTTTATGTGAGGAACTACTCTTAGAATTGCATGAAACTTCTCTGTTAATGACAAGAAGCGTGGTTGAATTTACATCAGGCGCGTTTAACATTAAAAGGTAACAGTTTGATCTGTGTTGTGCGCATATTAGGGTGGCTCAGAAAAATTTATTTCTAATTTTTTTAACTCTCACCCTCTCCAAATGTTCCAAATAAATAAATAAAATTTCTTGTTAAGTTTGAGATTTTTAGGATGATGTTTAGGGGTGCCTCACGGCAAATGTAGTTTTACATTATTGCCCATGGTCTCTCGGGGATGCGCCTTTTTGATGTAGTTCGGGCAACCTCGCTGGCTCGCCTCCTGTATGCTTCCCCTGCTTGGTACGGCTTTGCCAATGCTGGTCAGCGCGCGCGTATTAATGCAATAATACGCAAAATGGTACGACTAAAGTTTTTGCCTGCCGACCAGATAATGTTTGATGACCTCTGTCGCCGTGCTGACTCTTCTCTTTTCTCATCTGTGCTTCACAACCCCAGCCATGTTCTTAATGGTCTACTGCCTCCTATAAAGAATGTTAAGTATTCTCTCCGTCCTCGTTCACATAACCGTGAGATCCCACATGCTGACGCATTAACTAGATGTGGTTTTATTACGCGTATGTTATTTTATTGATTTTATTGCTAATCTTTCTTTTTACTATTACCTTAATCTCATATATGCATAGATGTCTGTTTTATTGTATTTTATGATATTTTTGACATTTGTGATTTTTGTGATTCATTCTGATGTTCCCGCAGTGCGTTTGCAGGCGGTTCATTAAAGCACGTACTTACTTACTTACTTACTTACATAGGAATGTCCTATTCGTACAATGCCGCTAATTAGTGTTATCGGTTAAGTCTAAAAAGTGAACACATTATATTCATTGTCTAACAATATCTACTGTCTAGCAGTGCATACATTATTAACCAAAAGCAGTAACACTGTATATTCAACGGCTAATTAAAGAATTAAAAAAGAAAGTTCTGAAAATAGTTTTATAGTCAGATAATACACAGACTGTCTACCTTTAAACGCTAATGTCTAGCATTTCAGTCCGGCCACAACTGTGGATTTCCTAGTCTTGGAACAGCTTTCTATGCTCAGCATGCAACCATTTGAAGGAGAAACTGTTCCTGTTCTTCGTTTCTGGTCAGATCGGCATTAAACTTCTGAATGAATCGGAGCCACACGTATTTCCACCTTGTCGTTTACGACTTTCAGTGCCTTGAAAGCGCGGGTTTGAAATCAGATATTTAGCACCACTGGCCAGGATCAATCTGAAGGAAGTCAATGGGCAAGCTCAATGCTGTGACGAATTGAATACTCTGCTGAGTGACAAAAGAGTTTAGATTTCTGTTTGCTTATAGACCACCCGTCATGGCGATTCGTTTTGATGGATTGCTGTTTCCAGGAGGCCCATTCCTCATTGCATTCACCATTCCTCATTTCACTTCAAGAGTGACAGACAGATCAGACAGTGCAAGACATATCATTTTCTCATTCAGATTCCATAGGTACCCAAATTATTTCTGCACTGCACCATCAGATAAAACCTTATTTATTGCGGAGTACTCCTGCAACCTAAACAGAAACAATAGGTCATTATTCGGAGCCAAAGTTGGCATCGACGCTGCAAACCATGCTTGGATGTATCCACCTGTTATGGGCAAAGCAGTGAAGCTCACATAGACCATGTTCTTCTTTGGCTGTCAGCTTAAACTGGCCATCATCTGCGTGGATGCGACCAAACATGAAGATTTTGAATCCGTACAGCAAGTGCGCCATCTATCTTGCTCGGTGAAGTCCAGCTGGAGCACATAAATGAATTCCATTCAGAGGGATCCCTCTCAGAAATATGACGACGAGAATATGCAGTTCCTGGTAATCTACACGTGGCTGAAGTTCCTGAAGTAATTGTTCAACAAAGTTCAAAACCTCAGGTTTTTGCCTGGTGTGATCTTTCTCGTGACTTCAACATCATTGGAATCTGTACGGAAAGCAGCATTATCAATAATAGCCCAGGAGGATTGGTAACGTTTGAACTTCTGTATATCTGGTCCAGAAGAAGAAGCTAATGTCAGTGAACAGACATTAAAAAATATGATGCTGACAAGCAAAAGATAGCCAACTTCTCCTTCAGAAGAGTGCATGTACATGATTTAAGACCTGTGTTCTACGATGTGGTGCCGAAAGCCATGCCACAGATGCGTGACTTGAAACCCCCAATCTTCGATAGCTGCGATTACTGCATCGGCCGTTATTGTTTCTCCTCTCCCATCTGGTAGGTATGGAACTTCAAGCAGCTGATCAATGCCTGTTCCAGATATCAATATAGGCAGATGATTAACTTAAGCTTTCCCGGCCATGTAGTTCACATCTCTATTCTCTGACTACAACCGTGTTGAGGCACCTCTAAACATATTCAGAATCAACTGAAACTTGGTCACAATTTTTTATAAATTATTTGGAACAGAATGGAAAAGAGCTGCAACTTTTAACAGAATGGAAAAGAGCTGCAACTTTTAAGAAATTTATTTCTCACCATTGCCCATGAACCACCCTAGGGCATATAGGTACATTTGTGTCACTGGCGTTACAGCATTTTAAAGCAAATAATCAGTCTTTTGCTGTATACAACGCTAGTCCAACGTCAAATGAATGAATGCAACCAACAGTACAATTCATTCATTCAGTACGGAGATTTAGCCTATATAGCGCACCTTCAAGGTTACTATTCAGAAGCGCTCCCGACCCAATCCCGGCTAAAAAGAATGGTCTTAAGGCTGCAATAAAACGGCTTTGAGTGAACCCTATGCATCAGGCATAATGTATCTGAACTCTTCAACCCCAGGCATACAATGCAGCTCAAAAGAAAACCAGAAAGGCTAAACGTAATAACCATTATTGTAGTACAGCTCTACTAACATTGTGTACAGAGTTGAAACTGAATGTTGCGTGAAGTAATATAATTATGAAAAGATAGACAGCAGAAACAGCATCGATGATGAGCGGATGTTGCATTTTATCTTTCGATAGAAGAACGCCAGGGTTCTGTTGTCATTATGCTTTTGTGCAGTTGAGATATGTTTTTAGTATCTCCTGCAAAAAACAAAAATTTCGTTGAAACCAAAATATTCTGCCCGGTTACAATAAAAACGGATGAGCCGCGACTGGTTCAACATCCGCTCGCTCAATTACGTCAATACAGAAAATAGAAGAATAGTTACAAAAGACGATTCATCACATATGTTAACAAAAACAGGAACGTCTTTGTGTGACAGCCATCGAAAGAGTTATTGTTTGCGATGATATAAAGTTGCAGGATATAATTATTATGATTCCGCGAAGTTGTTTGTTCACGTTGCATGACAGCCTGTCTCTGTGTATGTTTGTCTCTATGCACGTTTCTGTGTATGTCTCTGTGTATGTTTGTCTCTACGTATGTTTCTGTCTGTATGCGTGTCTGGCTGTTTCAGTAATGCACGACTGTCCCTGTCTCTGTGTATTTGTCACCGTTTCTGTCATTGAGTCTGCTTGTATGTATATCAGTATAAAATTATGTACGTAGGCGTGTCTATCTGTGTGTCCTCCTATCTGTATGGCTGTATGTATGTGCATATTTGTCTGCATGCATTTGTATGTTTCTGCCTCTGTCCATCTAGATGCCTGTCTCTTTTTCTCGGTTTTCTCTGTCTCCATAGATGTCCGTCTTCCTCTCTGTCTGTGAAGACGTATATATATATCCTTGTGAATGTATGTCTCTAGGTATGTTTCTGTGAGTTTGTCTGTCTGCTTATCTCTATGTGCAATGCATATCTGTCTGTGTATGTATCTCTTTTGCTTATGTCTGGTTTGTCTGCCTCTCACTCTGCAATCTTTATCTGTTTTTGTCTTTGTCAGTCTGTCTGTCTATCTGTCTGTCTGTCTATCTGTCTGTCTGTCTGTCTGTCTGTCTCTCTGTTTTGCATACCGGTGTGTGAATGTCTAGCATTGTTCTGTATCTCTTTCTTTCTGCTAATACATTGAGCCATGTCTAAGAAGTCGTCCTGACAGTAGCGACCAGGATCCTCTGTAAACGAGGCAAAGGCCACGCCATAGACGCGCCATCGCCAGAGGGCGATAGGAACCTTACTGGGTTATGACGTCATTGCATCAGCTGTCATCGCAGCCATTGTTGAGGCACTGACACGAAAGAAGAAGACGCGGCGAGCGAGGCTTCTTCGTTAGGTGGTGCTGCCTCAAAAGCTGAGCAGCAGCCGCGAGCTGCCTCTGCACTGGCCTCCTCCTCCGTCGCTGTAGCCTCAGTATCACGTTGCAACGAGAAATTGAATTGATTAGTAGGCCTACGTGCAAGCCACTAACACCGCCACCTGTCATCATAACACAGTCGGCGTCTGCAAAAACAAATATCCTTGTGGCTGATTACCCTGACATAGGTAGAATAATATGTAGCACGCGCAAAAATGTTTATAACAAGTTTCATATGTATATATATATATATATTTATTGGCTTCTAAGACATGGCTAATTTTCTATACCAATATATATATATATATATATATAAATAAGATATATATATATGATGAGGGAGTACATAATTATAATCGGTGTCAGTTTTATGACTCGTGTATACCTAGGCATTATATTATAGCAGCCAGGTGCAAAATAGAATAGGCTTACATAATATTGTAAAGAATGAACAAGACTTGCTGGAACTTTCATTAAAGTTTGGCATGTATGTGTTGATGTATATATATATAGGTGCCTACGAAGTGACCTAAACTTATGTACAATGTTGAAGCCCAAATCAGTATGAAACCTCTAGGCCTATATAGTCAGAATCTCGCCAAAATATCGCCTGAATAGAAAGATAGCTCACTATTCTAATTAGCTAATCAGCTTTCTGCTGCGCATCTAATTGCATCAGCAGGTTTCTATGCGACCTTTCAGGAAGCCAATCTCACGATAAGGTCGCACATAAGATAAAATCAACTCAATACTCCATGAGGTGTAGGTCTCAGTGTGTGTCTTATTACTGCCTGGGATTTGAGGGTTTCAAACCTCTGACTCATAGCGACCCTTGACAGCTTTTGAATTGCTATTATAATTGTAATAACGATTTTGCGTAGAAGAGGGCACACTGCATGTACGCATATAATGTAGAAATTATATTTGATTTGTTCAATATCATATAGAGATAACAGCATTGGAAGTGGAAAAACGCTAAATATGTTGGTGATGCAAACCTTTTTCACACCACTGTATATAATGTAGTAGGCCTAATTATATTTGATTGTTCAATATCATTTAATATTTATAAATCATTAATAATATACTTTTGTCGCAGAATGTAGGTTGAAATTGCCACATCTTCCAGCGATTCATTCACCCAATGGGTGGAGACAATCATCCAAACCCTTTCACCCAAGTTGCCATCACGGGTGGTCGAACGATGAGCAGCGATTGCATGAATAAATAATTGTTCAGGGTTTGACATAGAAGGCTTAAGATATGACGACCGAAGGCAATGCATTATTCATGAGAGGTCGGCAAATGGTTTGCTGGAAGTCATCCTATCTCTAATCGATTGTTTAGATTTATGTATTGTCCAAAAGAGCTAAGTCATAACAAAACAAGACAGATTAGGCGATTATGCATATATAGTGCAATGGATATAGGGCAATGACAGTCTGTGTGCGTCTAGACCATGCATTGCTTCTTCAAATTGTGGTAATATTAGGTTTAACCAAGCGCTATATATATAGGCAAGTTACTTTTCAAAAATATTAAGCAGCACGAAGATCGTTTGGAGTTGCCTCGTTTTCCTTCCAATCCCTGCACCTTCTCAATACAGCTGCAGCAAATGGCCTCTGTCTCCAGATGGTTGAAGACTGAATGGTCTGTTTAACTGAGACTGATCCTGGAATGCTTCCTTCCGAGTTGATGTCTTCGAGAATCATGAGAAGAGCTATAAATTTTGTACTACGTCGCGTTACATTATCTTACATTTCATGACATTGTACTGAAATGCAATGTGCAAGCCTGTGCGAGACAGTGTCCCTTAGTGCAATCGACAAAGTGTGTCCGCTCGTAAGTTACGATGGCTTCAAGTATATGCAGTCTTCCTGCGTCCGCGATCGCATCAAAGTTCAGTCTGACGGCGTCTCTTCCGTTGCGGCGTTGCGCCATCTTCATAGGATGAGACGAATCGATATCGAACCGACGCAAATGACCAACTGATTGACTGCACAGAGGACATGCACTTCGATCGATATGCATATATATATACAATGTATTATTATTATTATACATGTATGCATATGTATGTATACATAATTACATATATATACATATATATATATACACATATATATGTATATATGTCACGAGGATGAAGTCAGTCAAGACCTTGCAAGAACAGCAGACACATTCGTCTTACCCTTAACTCCTGTCAGACTCCAATCTCTAGGGCGGGAGGGAGGAGCTAAGGGTCAATGTAGTTCAAGTAGTTTTCAGGAGGATGAAGGCAAGCTCATCCGACATTGAAATGCGATTAAAATTTGTCATTCATATAAATCTATGATATTGCAAACATGATTCATATGAAGCACAATACCTCCGCTTAGAAAGATGCACATAAATTATTAGCTATTTACGTTTAAAAACAACACACAAATGTGCATGATAGGCAGCACTGTACTGATAAGCCTATCAGCGCATAGGGAAAGAAGTAAGTAAGCAATTATATTCCTCATTAACCATTTGCTAATCACGCCTTTGGTAGAATAAAGAGAGTAAATCAAAATAATTAACAATGCAATCTGGCAGAGTATTGTACACTGTACAGTGTACAGTGCTCTACAACGCAAGTTAAGATAGCAATCAAAATATAAACTACCTGTAAATAGAACATATAACACAATACAGTGTAATATATGCACTATTATTATGCAGTAAGGTACAGTAGTTTAAACATAGTGCAATAAACATAACAATCATTATAATAAGACCATTTTTGACAATGCATCCTCTGTGCACTTAAGTAGTTGTATGAAGACAGAATTTATTTAACGAGATATGTGTGTCATGTGTACAACAAATATAATAATACTTACGTGCGTGTGTGTGCCCTTTCTGAACCCCAGAGAGGCCACAAAGAAGAGCAAATTTCATCTAAGAAAAGAAATGGACTTTGAATGACATTTTGGCAGCTGCACTAATCCAGTGAGTTCTACGGAGTTATTTCGGCGGATCCTGCGGTCAATTCCCTGGGAATTTGTTGTCAAAGAAAGATGATTTATGGCTATGCAAAATGCAAGGCAATAAAAGTATGACAACGAACATGCATACTCTTGAAGTTTGTTCAAGTTTATATATAGCTTTGAAATGGGATATAGCTAAGTAAAGCCTTTCTAAGCTTCCCAATCTTTACAGTAGCGACAGGCGCGATAGTTGCATACACATTTCACAAATGCAAAAACAATTGCATTTGATGAATGCTATTCCAAGCCGCTAGTGATGTTGTGAACAATTAAATATACATCTATGATCTAGCAAGCATACCAAGAACAGAACGTCTTCAGAGATCGGTGCAGCGGTTGCACCAATGCGTCTCTTGATGTTATTCCAAGCAAATTCACTGTCACATGATCGCCACAGTTTAATTCGACTGCATTCAAGAGAGGAATTTCGGCTTCTTAATGCTTTACTATCTGTTCTTTTCCTATGACCAATATACTCTCGTTTTAACACTAACTTTTATGTATTGAAATGTTGTATAATTGTCGTCTAATACTCAAACAAGATACTAATACAGAGCTCATGAATAAGCTTGTGATTTGCGCTTTAGAAATTTGAGGTTTACGATTACGGTACCACCAATGCTCTTCGAAGTTGTGAATCCTACATTCTCACCATTACCCGCGTATCGTTCATTCGAGGAAAGACACAAAAGTCTTTTAAGCTTATTTTGAGCATTAACACACACCAGTTCAATCACAATAGTCACTTAAATCGTCGACACCTGAAATTTATACACTTATTTACAAATCTACTAATTGTGACCTGTTGGGAGAAAAGGTACAAAACCTGCGGTGCGTATATTTTGGCCTACTGTGAGAACCAAGCCTGAATGTGCACGAGTTCATTTTTCACAAATTTGGTCTTTATTTCTTTAGCTTGGACAGAGTCTAAATAATGCCAGGAAATGAACATTCTATTATTATTGGCAAGTAAAGCTCATTTATGTGGCAAAGGATACATACAGAGTGTACCATTAGTGAAGCTCAGCTAAATCTCTTCGTTATTTTCTACTTGGGCCTACACTCTTGCTTGAAGTAGCCTATGTCAATTTTGCAAACGCAGAACAAGTTTCGCAGCGTTGATGCATTCAATAGTTTATGCTGATTTGCGTCTATTTTGAGTTACTAAGCTGCTATAAAGTCTCGTTGTAGACTTATAAGTAGGCCTAAAAATAGTTTCAGATGTTAATGTTTGCAAATTGAAAATATGCTTCGGAAGTTACTGGCAAATACTGCTTTTAATATTTGCTTTGTGTTCTTAGCAACTACGATGGTCAGACACAAAATGTGCATCACAATACCCAAAGAGTATAAAAGAAGCAAGGTCTTGGAAGCGAAAACTTTTATGAAGACTTTAATTGGACAGTTGACTGTTTGGTTTAAAGCGTAATTCTTCTTCTTGTGTTCTCTGCTTCTGAGGCAGGTTCAAATGTCCGACGTCGCCACTCCACTCGTTGTTGGGCCTCTTCTTTCAGCTTCCTGTAACCGTTTGTCATAATCCATTCCAGCATCATCAGTCTTGGTCTTCCTCTTGTCTTCCTCCCCTCCATTTTTTCCCTTCAATGACCGTTCTTAGTAGTGAGTCTCCTCTCAGCGTGTGCCCGATCCATTTCCTTTGTCTCTCTCTTATTGTGCGTATAAGGACTCTTTCTTCTCCAATTATTCCCATCACTTCTTCATTTGTTATATGTTCTGTCCAGCTAATTTTTTCCATTCTTCTCCATGTCAACATTTCAAAAGCTTCCAGTCTTCTTATATCCGCTATTCTCATTCTCCATGTCTCTGATCCATACAGAGACATGGACAATGAGAAAAGTGGATATAAGAAGACTGGAGCATAAGTAGCATTAGCGTAAGTAGCATTAGTTAATTTGTTTGATAAATTAAATTGAATATTTATTCTTAGCTTTTGGACCTATAAGAAAGCAACCCTTGAACATTAGACAGCACTGATTCCCCCAATTTTTCATGAATAGGCCATGTGACATTGCAGTTGCTCGCTGTATCTATAAAAGTTTGTAATTTTCTACGGATGACACTTTGAAATCCTTTCAAGCCAGGTGTTTTACTTCTAAATCATCCCAGAATAGTGTATATATGTATTTAATTTTCCGAGTTGTATTTTTTATCAACGCACCTCATCTCATTTTTAGTTTCTATCTCTTGTATATAATTATACAATATAGGCCTACACATATAGGCCCATAAGTCTGGATTACGATGCAGACGCGCTCCGCCTAAAATGCAATTATTTATGTCAATCTGTAAATGCAAAGGAAAATCAACCGCCCTTGAAGCCGTGACAGCGAAACCATAGCCAAGAAGATTACAAGTATACGGTGAATGATTACTGCGTCTTGTTTCAGGGTTTCTTATGACGTCCCAGAATTAAAAGGAGTGGAGCGCCTGATGTATTCGCATATCCCGTGAGTCATGTTTTGTCGACGAATTCGAATCCATCACGACGTCGGGAGCAGCTAAACCAATTGGTTTCGATTGGCTGGTGATCGATATGAAAATGCCAATGGCTGGCAGATATTCAGCTTTGACACGCAACAGTCAGCGTTGGCGTCCACTCAGCTGTTCATTCAGTGACGCACTAGGCCTATTCCTTATCCCTCAAATCTTATTGCCATTATGAATGAGAATATCCTGAAAAGATAAAGAATAATGACCTGCAAAAGAGAATTGTTTTTCAATAATATTTCACATCTGCTGCTTACGGAAAAGGCGATTGCAAAATTTACTAGCCTACAATGTAATAGATTAATCGACTGCTATGACTACCACAATAATTAACAAAGACATTTAGAATAATAACAATATTGATACTAATAATAGTAATAAGAGTGGTAATAAATGAATTATAGTAATGACGATAAAAATGATGATGATGATGATGATGATGATGACGACGACGACGACGACGACGACGACGACGACGATGACGACGATGACGATGATGATGATGATGATGATGATGATGATGATGATGATGATGATGATGATGATGATGATGATGATGATGATGATGATGATGATGATGATGATGATGATGATGATGATGATGATGATGATGATGATGATGATGATGATGATGATGATGATACCTATAATTAATTATAATGTTGTTGTTATTATTATTAATAATGGCAGTGATAGAACTAGTTATTTTGAAAGTTTCAGCTTTTAAGCTAAATTCATTCTTTTCATCGATATAATTATAGACCCTAATTAATTATCGATATTGTGAGCGAGATTTGTGAAGAAGTTCCAAAAATAGATTTTTCAATACAACAGTAAAATGTAGGCTACGATTACAATAATAATTTAATCTATATCTCTTGACATCGGTGCATAATATAAAATGCATCACCTTCAACTCCGATTAATACAAGACTGACATCAAACTGTGATACACGAGCTTGTTCGCATTTTTCGATTGGTCGAAGAAAGGCCAGGCAGCACCGGCTTAATCATAATGATAATTGTTTTTATTATAATTAATAATAATTATTATTATTCTGCTGACTATCGGTCTCTGCAACTGAAAAGGACTCTTTGTGCCTCGGCCGTGGTGAATGAGACTTTAAGCGGGCTTCTTTTTTTAAGATTTCATCGAAGTGCAACTTACGGTTATAAGCAGTTGATGGGAAAATGTGGACAGTACCATAATGGGAAAATGTGTCTGTAGGCATTTTATTGATGATGTATTATACAATGTTATACATACTCTTCATTTGAGCACCTTTGATAGGTTTCTAACGGCGCTATATAAATATTCCGATGCGCGCACACATAGGCCTACTTAGATTTTATTTGCACTTCTAGAGAGTCGACTTATCTACTGGCTGTCTAATGTCTACACGAGTGCAACTAAGCGTCAGGTGAACTATCCCCAGCAGGAATCACTCTACTCGAAGACTTAAGTTCCTGAAGAAGCGCATTAGACAGTATAACACATCGTTCGTCTGTCTCACGTCGCCCGCCACCTAATCGGATCGTCTTTGGCTCGGAGTAGTAGGCCCACACGGCTGCACGGACCGGAAGAAAGAATCCTTTCTCTAAACTAATACCTGTGTTGATCCAGAAGCAAATGAGATGAGCAGAGAAGATGCCTGGCAGGGATTCGCTGTTTGCCAACATGGTGAAACAAACAGCGAGGCGCACACGTCGTAATTGTTTAATCAACGCACCGTACAGGAAAACATCTGACTACTTTTTGTCAGCACTGTATCTCTTAATGCCATCGTTGAGCTACCTGCTTTTCAACATGATGCACAACAAACATTTGTCTGCTTTGCGCGATTAAATTTCCAGGAAGTTTGGTGATTGCCTCCCGAACGTATAAGACAGCTTCCAATCGTGATGAAAATATTCAATCGTAGGCCTATACGTATACAGTTTTAGCTCACCCGGCAATTCCCCACTGAATGTCATTACCATTTTTCTTATCCTCATGTCAACATTTTAACGTCGAGTAATATATTGCTATGATCTGTTGTCGCAAATGGCCGATAAAATTCTACCATATAGACTATAGTATACTTTTCGGTTTTAATTTTGTTTAGTAGAGGATCCGAGGAGCTTATGACGTTCACCAAGTCCTCCCTGTGTAAAAAACTGAGTTTTTGGCACACAGACACCCGAGGGCGCTTAGTGTCTATTAATTTTGTTGTGGTTTCACATTCGATATATCTACCCTAGCTAAAATTTATCAAACGAACCCCGATGTTCTAAAAGTTTCTGAATGCAGGGCATCGATTGGTGGTGGAAAAGATGGGCATATTCCGACCAAAGTTCAGTTTGGGGTGTTAGGTTAGGTTACTCAATATTTCTGCAGTATCTGTCTGAAAGTGTCTTTACTAAGTGTGCATAATTTTTATATGCAGGTATGTATATATGTATATTGTATGTGTACATGTATGTATATATGGCAAGTATGTATCTACGTATGCATGTATGCATGTATGGTATGTATCTATGTATGCATCCATATCTGTATCTATATAGACCTACGTGTAGCCTACGTATACCCATGTGTGTGATGTTTACGTTTTTCATTATTTGTCAGTTCGTTTATTTGTTATTGCTAAAATGTTACTGTTAATTTACATATCAAAACAGTTTCATTTCTATGAATAAAATGTAGTTTGGTTACATGCACTGGTAATTTCTAAAGGGCCATACATCTAAGCAAGAGAAGCTGTGCGCATTGGCAATTCCTGCAGCGGACGCCAGCCGGCATAAAGGCCGCATTTCGTTGACAATCGGGACTGATGAACTCCCGAGGAATAGCACGTCGCCAGTTCTTTACCACTTCAGTCTGCGACTGGCCTTAGCAGAAGCGCCAATAGACCCATAGGGCAAATGATCTGATGCATTCCAGCTGCAGTCCTTTCCATTCCTACTCCTCCTCCTCTTTTGCTACCCCTTCTCTTCCTCTTCCACTAGCATCCAGTCGCTTGAGTTTCATACAAATCAGTCATGGCTAGCGATATCTGCATGCAATCGGGCGCCTTAGGGATTCGTCCAATGAGCGTTGTCGCCTCTCAAACTTGATTCCGGTCAATTATTGCCAGAGAAATTGCCATCGATGTGGCAATGCTAAAAACGCTGATTTAATTGCCGTCTTGTCCCTCGTTGCCATCTCTTCAGCCAACAGAGCCACAAGAAACCAACTCCTTCAGCAACATTACACGGGATCTTGTCGGTTACATGAAGCGTGTTGTGTACTGGGAAACTATCTTGCATTTTGCAGCGTATATTCGACAGGATAAACCAACGAGTAACCCCTTGCATTCTGGTAGAAAACTGCACTTCTTAAGCGCCAAAAAGCCATGTGGATAGAACCAGCTGATTCAGAGTCTAGACGAAATCATTTAGGATGGTTGGATGTGGTTCAGTTTCAAGTTTAGATTCAATGCTTTTAAGTAGAAAGGCAGATGGTGAACACAGACGGAATTGGGTCAGCGTTTATGACACTCTGTTATGAGTCTACCGTGCCGAGTCAATATTGATATATTTACCCTTTATCCTGTATCTTCATTTTTGCTTATTCTATCTCTCTCTCTCTGTCTGTCTGTCTGTCTCTCTCTGTCTCTCTCTCTGTCTGTCTCTGTCTGTCTCTCTGTCTCTCTCTCTCTCTCTTTCTCTCTCCCACCCTCCCTCATCATCCCTCCCTCTCTCTATCTCGATCTGCATCACCCATCATCATCATCATCATCATAATCATCATAATCAACAACAACAACAACATCATCATCATCATCATCATCATCATCATCATCATCATCATCATCAGTATCATCAGTATCATCATTATCATTCATCCCTCCACTGCATAGCTATCTTCATCTTGTGCCAGCGTATGGTGTGTCGCTCATCAACTCCTACAGCATTCAAGACTATACCGTTCTGCTTGATTAAAACACCGAGGTTGGTAAATCATAGAGAACGCTAAACAGATTAAGCATTTTGCTATCCCTAAACAGGCTCATCAACTTTGTGTCACCGATCACATGTAATGAAAACGGGTTGTACATCAGAATTCAAGACTTCTCTTGAGGTATATTGCCGATCAAAACCCTTCAACAGGCCGTCCCTCATTCAATTACTCCGCTTGTCTCTGGTTATCTCTGATGTCTACGACTCTGGTCATCACATAGTTATACAGTATACAGCATGTCAGCTACTTCCCTGCATGTCTGTCTCTATGCGTTGCGATGTCTGCCTATTCCTGTGTATCTTTGTAGCTATCTGTATCTACATTTCCGACTACCCTGGTCGTCCGTCCGTCTATCTGTCTCCCTGTTTGTTTGTCTGTTTATCTGTCTGTCCCTCTATCTGTCTGTCAGTTGAGAAATGGCGTGTAAACAGAACTGCAACCAACCAGCAGGTCCTTAAATAGATTTGGCCGTGCATGATTGAGCGAATGGCACAGGGAAAGGGAAATGGCCTTCTGCTACTGATGAGAAGAGTGCTTCTCAAGCAGACATCAGCCTTAAAACAACAGGTGAAGCGGAGATGGATGCGCCAGCGTCTGATGACACCCGATGGCAACTGCTCACACGGCGGCCATCTTATACTGTATGCCTGCATCTGTGCGGATGAAGACAACGATGACATCAAGTGTTGCATAATCTACTGATGTTTATTATCTTCGCTCCTTTTCATCCACATCTTCCTTCTTCTCTTTCTCCTCCTCCTTCTTTTCCTAACCCTTTTTCTTCCTCTTTTCTAATTCTCCTCTTCTTCGTCTCCCTTTATTATCTTATCCTCTTCCTCCTTTTCCTCTTCTATCTTCTCCTCTTTACCCTACACCTTCTCATTTTTTCTTATCCTTCTCGTGTTCCCTTTTCCACACATTCTGTTCCGTCTCCGCTCATTCTACTTTCCATCTCTTCCTCTGGCTAGTCTCTAGTGGTTAGCGTGCAGGATGTCGACCGAGTGGTCGGGGTTCAAATCCCTGCCAGGGCATAACTTTGTGTTGCGATTTCTGCTCCACCTTCTCCCCATTGCCATCTCATATATAATGAGTACATTGACCACACACTGTCAGTGGGAAGATGAGGCGGCGAGGGAGAGTACTGGCCACCCGCCCTCACTGACTCGGCATATACCTTTTACAATCATATGAAAACTGTTCTTTATCACCAGAATTGGGCTGGGAACACATGTAAGTATAGTCATCTTTGAGGGGCGCTATATAAGTCCTCTGAATTAATGAACTAATAAGTCCAGATTAAGAAAAATCAAGTCGCTAACACTTCATAACCATGGCTGCCTCAACGCTAGCTTAATTTAAGGTTCCAGTTTTAAAAAGGTTGATGAGTCATCCGCTGTTCACTTGTTTGTTACTGGCTGACTGCTCTCGAGTGATAACGTTTCGACTTAATAATATCGAGTTAAGCTACGCTACAAATTGGACGAGTCGACAGTTCAAAGCAAGTGCAATTGGTTCAAAACGTTTTTTTTAGCATCAGTTATCATCTCTGTCTTTTTCAAGGTTATCATCATCACCCTTACCATCAGAAGTTTATTTTAGCATCATCAACTTGGTAGGAAAACACATGTCAACATCTTTTAGTCTAGGCGCAAAAAATGGAAAATCTCGTGTAAGAAGCAAATCACGTTCATTTTTGGCAACACACGTTTTTACACTAATTCGACCCTGCTGATTACGAAAATCGCTGTTGCCAAGCTGGATTTTTGACCTGAAGGTCATTTCAAGGTCATACAAAATAAAATCTAGCAAAATTCAGAGATAAATGGCCAGATCTCAGCCAATAATGGTTGAATTCGACTAATTCTTTCTTGCTTTTTCTCGACTTTATAAGGACTACCTGTGGTAAGAAACAAGGTTACTAAATAAAAGACGATCCGAGGTTATTTCAAGGTCAAAAAGGGCAATTTCATGTCGAAATCTGGGGAAATAGCCATAACTCAGTCAAATATTGTTCTATTTGGGTGATTCTTTCATCTTTTTGCTCGGGCCGATAAGGGCTACATTTGCATCGTTCCCAAAAAGGCTAACATGACCCAAGGTCAATTGAAGGTCAAAATTAAGGCGAAAAGACCATAACTCAGTCAAATATTGTTCTATTTGGGTGATTCTTTCATTTTTTTGCTTTGGACGATAAGGGCTACATTTACATAGTTCTTAAAGGCTAATATGACCCAAGGTCAATTCAAGGTCAAAATTAAGGGAAAAGGCTCAACTAAATATTGTTCCATTTGGGTGAATCTTTTACCTGTTTGCTCAGACCGATAAAGGTCAATTGAAGGTCAAAATCAAGGAAAAAGGCCACTACTCAACTAAATATTGTTCCATTTGGGTGAATGGCCGACAACTTTATCAAATCCTTGATAAATCATAGCAAGATGTACCACTGCATCATTGTTACCTTTGATCGATACACCCCTGGATCGGTGAAAGGTGCAACTCGGAAACGTCGCAGTGGTACTTGTCCAATACGACGAGCCATCAAATGATGTTATGGGCCTCTCCCAAAAAACTGGAACAATTTTTTTTATGCATGTAGAGAACAAGTCAGATTTGGCACGGTTCCTATCGCAGGAGATCATCAGGCAAGGCAATTTGTACACTGAAGTAGTTGTAGCAGGAGCATTTACGACGGAGTGGATGGCCAGTCGACTAATGTACTGACTGAGGTATCAATGCTAAAAGTAGCACATGAAGAAGCCGACACTTGAATTTGGTTGCATGCTGCTAACAGTTCCTGTGATACAGTAGTTGTGTCAGACAGGGATACAGACGTTTTCATCATGTTGTTATCCCACCCTAACCAGGTCCGATGCAAGCAACTATGGACGATGGCCGGAACATCCAAGAAGCGGAGATTCATACCAATTCACGACATTCATTGCAAATTGCTACCTCAAGTTCTGTCATCACCATTGGCATTTCACGCAATTTCTGGGTGTGACACGATGTCGTACATTCGTGGTCAGACTAAGCGATCAATGTGGAATACCTTTATTGAAAGCACAAAACTGTTACGAAATCTAGCAAGAGGTCCACTTACTCAAGATTGAAACTAGCAATCATTATTATGAGGCAGAAAGGTTCTTCTGCCATGTGTACAAAGTTAATGCTGATTCTGTTGACGATGCACGAAGACTGCTCTTCTCAAAAACCAGCCAACCTGAATGTCTTCCACCGACAAGTGATACACTGCAGCAACACATCAAGCGATCCCACTATCAAGCCACAGTGTGGGAACAGGCGGGTAGCAGCACGCCTGATCTTCTAGATTCAGCAACGTATGGTTGGCAGAAGGACGCCTGTGATTCATTTAAGTTGATACCAGTACTAATGACAATAGAATGCGTCCCCAAAGAATGCTTGAACATTGTTTCTTGCAACTGCAAAACAGAACTAAACCTATGCAAACCTCGTGTGTGCCAGTGTAGGAAATCAGACTTAAGGTGTTGTTCTCTGTGTGGGTGCCAAGCTCATGGTGCCTGCACAGACATGTAGTGATCAATAATTATCATTTATCAGTTTATTCATTGTACTTTACAATTGTACAAAATAATGTTAATGTTGCTCCTAACATTAAATATTTTGCATAATTAAAAGTGCATCATTATGATAGCTGAGCTATTATATCGCCTATCGTGGGCCTCGTGCGGAATCATTAATTTTATCGGTCTGAGAAAACAGGTAAAAGAATCGCCCAAATAGAACAATATTTGGCTGAGTAATGGCCTTTTCCCCTTGATTTTCGTCCTACCTTGAATTGACCTTGGGTCATGTTACCCTTTAAGAACTATGTAAATGTAGGCCTTATCGTCCCAAACAAAAGATGAAAGAATCACCCAAATAGAACAATATTTGACTGAGTTATGACCTTTTCCCTTGATTTTGACCTTGAATTGACCTTGGATCATGTTAGCCTTTAAGTACTATGCAAATGTAGCCCTTATCGTCCGGAGCAAAAAGATGAAAGAATCACCCAAATAGAACAATATTTGACTGAGTTATGGTCTTTTCGCCTTAATTTTGACCTTCAATTGACCTTGGGTCATGTTAGCCTTTTTGGGAACGATGCAAATGTAGCCCTTATCGGTCTGAGCAAAAAGATGAAAGAATCACCCAAATAGAACAATATTTGACTGAGTTATGGCTATTTCCCCAGATTTCGACATGAAATTGCCCTTTTTGACCTTGAAATAACCTTGGATCGTCTTTCATTTAGTAACCTTGTTTCTTACCACAGGTAGTCCTTATTAAGTCGAGAAAAAGCAAGAAAGAATTAGTCGAATTCAACCATTATTGGCTGAGATCTGGCCATTTATCTCTGAATTTTGCTAGATTTTATTTTGTATGACCTTAAAATGACCTTCAGGTCAAAAATCCAGCTTGGCAACAGCGATTTTCGTAATCAGCAGGGTCGAATTAGTGTAAAAACGTGTGTTGCCAAAAATGAACGTGATTTGCTTCTTACACGAGATTTTCCATTTTTTGCGCCTAGACTATCTCCTCTCCCCATAGTCCATGCTGACCTTGAGACCAATCTTTGTCAGATTGCATTCCCCGCAGGCAGTTTTCGTTTCTTAGCGAATTACCCTTTCGGATGTCAGCAGGAATGTAGATTTCATCAGAAACCACCAACAACTGATGCCTTGGACATGAATAAGTAGCGCTGCGGTAGTTTCCGATTAAGTAAATTGGAATAATTAGATGCATTCAAAATAAAAAAATTACGAATTGTTCACTTTTGCTTAAATTACTCTTGAAACGAATTCAAACATCGGGAATTTATACATTTTTAAATAACTTTTCTAGCCAACAATCAATCTGTGGGAAAACATGTAGGCCCTACAGTGTATTATAAGCCTAGCTGTCATATATGCACACGAAGCCCTGCAAGAACTTCTTAATTTCTTTTGAATGGAGTCGTTAAATTTTGTCTGAATAATCAAATAGGCAGAACACGACGAGTACTGTTCGATTTTCAGACAGCTATCATCTGTTGCTTCGTACATTATGGCGTATCATCAGGAGGTTGTTGAACAAACACATAGATGTTGTTCGGATGTATTATTTTGTTACTGTAAACTCCGGTTGACTTAGAACGACTAACATCGGGTGGCAAAGGAAATGCTCAGATTTCGCCGACTTACTCCGGCGCTGTATTCGGAAGTATATCCAATATCGTAGGTGACGAAAACATGTTTTCCAACGTCGACCAACACTGACAACAGTGACAGGACTGCGTGACAGGATGACAATTCGTAAAGGCCTATGTTTGTCGATTGTTACTAGTCGCTCTATTGTACACTAGAGACATCTTGGTGCAGGTACAAACAGTCAGTCTCTGTATTAAGGCCGCCATCGAATTATTCGTCCTGTATACTTGTGCAGGTACAGGCTGAAGGTGCAGGTCTACCTGGCGCTTTAGACGAGAGCCTGCATTTATCAAATCTAATGCAATGCAGTTGCTTTCCCGTAAAGGAAACTGGTAAAAAGGAAACTTTATCCCTAGAATCCTCTTTGCCCGTGATCACTGACAGAGTTCTGTTAACTCTTTTCATTTATTTGTCTCGTTTATGCCTCGACATGTAACTGGGTGCGGTGTGCCACCCAGATTTGTCTCTTTTTCAAATAAACGAATATATATATATGACAATGATCAAAAACGAATTCGAAACGAGTCTAACAGACATCTAGATATCACGACAAAGATGTGCTAATTAGCCTACACATGATACGATACACGAAAATAATCAAAAGAGAGAATTCAGAGGAAAGAATGTTTCATGTCCGCAGAGGACCGCAGTGTATAGCATTCATTGTGCAGTGACTTTAATGGGAAAAGGTGTGTCTGAAAAGTAGTTAAATATCTTGTTTTGTGCGGCGCTGTATGAATATTTAATGGGAGATTACTTCCCCTCTTTCGTAATAACTTGTCGCAAATAATTCCATCGTTTGATTAGGGATACTCCTCAATCGTTGTTCAAGTGAAGTCTGCTTAAAAACGAGATAACCCCTCATACAGGACGCAGCGCTCGTGAATAAGCTGATGCCTTGCGCTTTGAGTTAGAGTAGCGCTTTAGAAATTTTGAGTTTACGATTACGATTTGTAGCAAAGACAAGCGAACTACATTTACTGTGGTACATAGCATGCGCAGCCTACACTCCTTGCACTGAGTATTGGCACTTCACTGCCAGCCACTGCGTACCTACAAACACTTAAGACTTAATTTCACGGTATTTCTGAAGCCAAGACGTTGTCAATGATTAGTCTGATCCACAGATCCAATGCTAAAAAGCGATTGCCGAGTTAATTATGAGCGCCTTGGAAAGGGATATTTGTCACTCCAGCATTGAGTAAGGTCAGAGCAAGCTTATACTTTAAAAACGTTCTTGCCTGCATGAACCCGACTCCAGCTGCGAGTCTTGGACTGTTGCAAAGACCCTGAAAAAGTAGCTATATGGTTCGACATCAGATTCTGTTGATTTAATCAGTCAATCGTTTATTTTGTAACCAACCATCAACAATTCAAAGATTACATATCAAGCAGTTCTTTAAGTATAGATTGATGAATGCCACAAGAGAAGACCCTGAAGGAATCAATGACCCACTGAGTAGGGATATCTATATACAGTTTCAAGAGAAGATGCGGCGCTCCATGGAAATAATTTTTTTATGACTTTGTATAACAGGATCTACAAGACCTGAATTCCACGTCATAACGACAAGACCATAATTTTTATTAGTATTATGCCGCTAGCAAGTATTACTTTCAAGAGTCTTAGGGTAATGCACCGGCGAACAGGGGCGGATCCAGGGGGGCCAATCCGGCCATGGCCCCCCCCATTTGAAATTTACATAGGGCGTGGCCCCCCCATCGCCAAGTAAACTATGTTCACTCCGTGATCTTTCATGAAGAAAAGAAAATGAGGATATATAAATAAAAAATATTATCTCTGTACAACTAAATAGCTTCTCTCAAGTGTTGTCTCTCAAATTTCAAAATATCAAATTTTAAAATGTTGTGTTCCTTGAACATTTTAGTAAAACTACATCATTATTGTATGGATTCCCGAGAAGGTAGTTGAATCCTTCTTCCTTGGTTTGTGTTAACTATTTGTGCTGAGTCCTGGTAAGCAATTCGTTTACCTTAAGGCTTATGGCGTTCTTGAAAATTGAACGTATTTTCTAGGTTTTATATTAATTTCAATAAATGTCTGGTTTCCTACTACTGTCTGCAGTCAAACTCAAACACAACTCAAGCAACATCTTAGCCTCAAATGCAACCATTGCAGTGGGCAAATTCAAAAAAATTTTAAGTGGGGAGGGGCACATCCCCCTCCCCAGGCCCCTTCCCCTGTTCGGCGCTGCGCGCCTCAACGATCGTCCTTCGGACGAACATTTGGCCCTTCCTCATAAACTTTCTGGATCCGCCCCTGCCGGCGAACATTTATTATATATATAAAAGCCTGAAGGCAAGACGATCTTTCGATGAACTTCTTAGCAATTTGATAGATTACAAGTTTATGCGCTTGTGTTTCGTTTCTGCCTCGGGTTTTGAACCCTGACATGACATGTACCTTAAACCTTAAGTAGCTGTTATCAAGGCAAATAACTCTTATGTAAAGGTTGTCTTGTTGTTTTTGTTGTTGTTGTAATATTAATGTCATCATGTTGACATTTGAATGGTAGGTGCTTCAAACCACAGTTCTGAGGCTGAATATATAAACAGTGTAATCTTATGTATAAGCAAGTCCCTTATCCTTACCTTACGCTTACATCCTGTTTATTGGCTGGCTTTTCTCTTATTCGCAACGTTCTCCTGTCCAAGAGGATCTTCCCATAGACTATGTAATCAAAAGATGAGCTTGCTATTCACTCGGTAACCAAGTAGACTGTGTGTCTCAGCGAATGGTTTATTTCTTGGCAACGGGTTTTCAGGAGATTAAAATTATTCTGCAGATGGACACCAACAGCGAATCCATTTGTCGTATGGCAATCAATTGAAACGTCTTCGGCGACCTTCAGTCTGTCTCGCTCTAGGAGCTGTGCTTGATTTAGCACAGATTGCAATTTTATTCTTTGATCAGGCCCTCCAGATAGATTTATTTTAAGCCTCCTACATATGTCCGTCCGTCTGTCTGTCTGTCTGTCTGTCTGTCCTGCCGTTCGTCCCTTTGTTCTTCCATCTATCGACCAATCCGAATCGATGCACACATTGCGAGGACAGTGCAGCCAAAACAACGGCTCGTGTCTATGGAAAACCAGTTGTTTCATAATTTCAAGGGATTGTTGATATTGTCTCATGAAATAAGAAATTATACTGTGCAGTTTTAACGTCATAATGGCTAACCTTTAGTTTCTGAAATGCGTCATCATTTGAAAAACTTCGGCCTGCTCATTTTGAATAGAGACTAAACCAAGCCTTCCAGCCTTACACTGTGAGCAATTGAGTATCAGAGCAATCGAGAGATTTAAAATGTTCAAAATGTTAAACATATCTGCATTATAATAATTGTGGTTGTATTTGCGTCTTAGCCGAAGTTACATCGAAGTCTGGTTCACACACCTGAAGATTTTCTGCTGTCGTTTAACTTTCGCATGTTTCGAGATAGCGTGTTTTTATTCCTTAAAGTTTGTAGTATTAACCGAATTCCTTAATTGCAACTTGCAGTAATTAGCAATCGAGTTCCTGTAGGCTGTTTTTATGATGATAGACTAAAATTGTAGCCTAAGTCTAAACAATTTGTAAACCGTTCAATATTTCAGATTAGCGTTGACTTGGATTGTTTCATTGACGTTAATTGTTCAGTGACCTGTTTTTATATTACTGTGACTGTATATTTTCCTAAACCTTTCAATGGGTCATATTATTTAAATATTACCTGGAGTTGCACACACTTACAGGTATCGTCAGTAGTTTGAGGTTTAGTGATAAAAGGCTTAATCAG